>CAHIKZ030005141.1:0-12436 GCA_903632075.3 Acanthosepion pharaonis
TAAAAAAAAAAGTTTTCAAGAAGAAAAATAACGGAAGAATACGCTATGATTCTCATTACTATGCACGTATTTTGTCTTGAAACAGAAACAAAAAAAATAATGCAATAAACTAGATTTGTTTGTTATAACTAATATAATAACTAAACTAATATTTTGATTTGTAACATTAGTTTTCAAACTTTCTAAATGAAAATGGCTCGAATAAATTTCATATAACATTTGGTTTTCCAAATTGGAAAAAAGAAGAAATTTTAATCTAAAAACCGAGGGACTTTTCAACATTCCTACAGTCATGAAGGTGGCAAATTGAAAACGTTGATTAACATACTCCAGATCACCAGGTCCACGAGAGACAGGGACATCCAAAGATATTCATATATCTCATTGTAAGGTATTTGAAAACCTTGAATACGGCAACTCGCGACGACGTTTGGTGCCAAATAATTTTATCAGGAAGATATTAGGGAGCCATTATCCGTTTCTTTTGCACAATTTCAACAAAAATGATAGTTTGGAAAAGAATGATCATCAGACTGTCAAATTGGATTAAAAAACAAAAAAAAAAACAAAAAAAACAATGTAATAAAGATGAATGTCCTGGTTAAAACAAACTTCAAAGTAAAATTTGTATTTCAAAAAAGTAATTTTTATATCTGATGGAATTTAATAACAATTTTGTCTAGCTCCATCTCAAATAAAATTTTCGGCTGTTTAAAAATAAGCAATTTTTAAAAAATGTCTAGAATTGGCCAATTGTGATGATTGTTTTGAATAAACAACGTAACCACCTCAATCAGAAATTTAATGTTCGAAAACACGGAAGAAAACAATGTTTCCACTGTCAATTTATTTTCCGTTTTTGGAATACCCAGCAAACTTTAATTTTGCTAAATTGAAAAAACCCTTACACTAGTTTAATCTAAAATATGAGCAAATTAAAAGAAAATAAAATCTTGTGAAAAATTCCCAAATTTTGAAAGATAAAAAGAAACAAAATGAGGCATCTTTTTTTTGAATCTATCTAAACACTATAAAATTTGTTTCGGGTGAATAAAGTTTATTGTCTGCAATTTGGACGGAAACCTCAAAAAAACCTAATACAATATCAGTTTTTAAATGTGGGAAAATATATAGCATTTCGGAAAAAAAAACATTTAGCTTAAAATATCCTAAAATATCTCTCTTTTGATTATTTAAATAAAATTATACGGCATTTAAATTTTTGGTAAAGTGGATAAAAGCATTGAAAAATTACGTACAATTTTATAATTAAAGATAAAAAGTCGTGAAATTCAATACACATATAGGACTAAAAAACAAAAAAAATCCAGATTACTGATTTCAATAATCGCTCGTTTTTACGAAATGAATATTTAAAAAGGCGAATCACTTCAATAGCTAACTTAAAATAAATAGCCTCTCTATCAAGTGGAAATATTATCACAGGTTTCCCTTGTAAACTTTAGAAGTCAGCCAAAATAGATCGTCGGAAAATACAATTTCAGATTTAGATGAACTGTCCAAAAATGTAAATAGTTACATTTTACCCATCTCAACTATAAAAACAGATATCGCATTTATATATATAAATATTTCGAAAGAAACTCTTTCGTATAAGCGTCTCTACGTTCGTTTTAATTGGTGTAAAATACTAGTTGTCTTCTTCCTCATTAAGAACATCAACTCCTGAAAAAGGCTATAACCCTTAAATAAACTGGTGTCATAAAAAAAAAAGGAAAAGCTTTCTTCAATTTCGAAATAAAAAAGCTCACAAAATACATCTTATGTTTTGTAAAAAATCTAGATAATAAATTTGAATTCAACGTGTATATGTAGGTGCGCATTTTTTCAACTTTATTCAAATGAGGCCATAGCCCAGCATTCAAACCAAAAAAAAAAACTCTTTGAACAAATTAAAAAAAACAGGACTGGATCCCACTTCCAAAATATCAAAATTTGGTTTCCCAGGCGTGATACATTCTGCGTTTTTTTTTTCGGCGATTTTTTGAAATATTCATAGAAATATGATTTAATTTTTCTTACTCGGTTTACTAAACAGGTTGTTGATTTTTTTTTTAAAACGGAAAATAATTGAGTTGAAAATAATTCACTAAGATTGTACTTGGACGATCCTAAAAGGGAAGAAGAAGGAAAAAAGAAAGAGAAAGAAGTCGAGAAAAGAGTTCGAAATACAAAAAAAGCGGTCATTAACAAAAACACGAGTCAGAAAGATATCTTAGCTAGCATGTTGACCGAATTTTTTAAAGACAATTGGAAGAATAGAATTAGAAATAATAAAAAAAGAAAGAAAGGGAAAAGACATGATATCAAAACGGGCCGCTTGATGAAAACCAGATATCGGTCAAAGCATCTAGCCTACTTTTTGCGTGAAAGACACCTTATCAATTTGGATAAAGGAAATTTTGGGAACAATGAAAACGAAATCTTAATCAGAGAAAAAGTGTTTTTGGGTTGAGGGGAGTGACCGGTGGAACTATATACAGATTCTGACCTGTTAAAAATTAGAACCCCACATTAATAAAGTGAAAGACATTTTCAATTCAGATAATTAAGATTTTCTGACTGCCGGGTCTGACAAAAACAAGAGTGAAAAAAAACGATTGTCTCAGATCACAGATGGCGACAATATTCTTTCCTGAAGTCACAACTAATTAGCGGCGGGCTGTTTGACAGAGCCCAGGTGAGAAAAGCCAAGATTGTCATTTTTCGTACGTGCAGAAAAAGGCAAAATTGGATTTTTTTTTTTAAAAACAAGAACGATGTAACCACGCCCGAAAAGGAGGAGAAAGGATGCTCGATCAATAACAATTGGTCGGAAACGGTCACGTGATCTGCAGAAAAGAAGAGAAAGAAATGCCCGATCAGGAACCATTGGTCGAAAAACGGTCACCTGACATACGAGAGACTAAAGAGATGGGTGTGCGCCTCCCCACCAAAGGCACTGTGAGGAAGTAGGGGCGAAAACAATAGCGATAATGAGAAATCAAAAATAATGCGACTTTTGGAATTATCGAGAAAACCCTGACGCCGACAGACCCACCCCGGTTTGCTGCGGCGTCAATAAAAGCAGGGTCCCAATCGACAAAAGGCAGTTCAGCCCCGGACGGCAGCAAGAAGAGATCACCTCGGACGACAGAGAGTTGCGGCTGAGTTGCGGCAAGAGATCCTTCAGCCCAAGTCGAAGACAAGAGAACTTCCAGCCTAAGTCGACGAAGAAAATACAACCCAAGTCGAAGACAAAGAACTTCCAGCCCAAGTCGAAGACAAGAGAACTTCCAGCCTAAGTCGACGAAGAAGAAGAAATACAACTCAAGTCGAAGAGAAGAATCAACTGCGAATGATCGATAGAAATTAGCCCCAGTGTCGAACCAAACCACACTCCGACATACACAATTCTAAAAGTAGGCAATTCGAAATCTTTAGGTTGTGTGATAGAAGCTTGGTGCCATAGTCCACAGAGCGGGTCGGGAAATGAGAACAATTTTGTTTTTATGTAACGGACATTAAGATATAAAGGTTGTTACCCATTTTTTTTCATCAGCAATCTTTTTGTCTCGTGAGTTTATTTTCTCTTTTATTTGTGTTTTGCCACCCCGTCGGACTCAACTTGTATCGGCCCCAATCCCTGCTGGTCCCGTCTGTCTAAGATCTAAACACAGCGTGGGTAGACAGACCGGAGATCGGTACAGTTGCTTTAGTGACCAGGTATTGGAAGCGAGTCGGGAAAGGCGAGGCTGGTGATCATCTGACCAAGGGGTTGGAGCGGCACGCTTGGACCCAGGAGGAGCGACCAGGAGGAGCGACGTCACCGTTGGCGCCGTAACCAAAAGGATCCGACCCTGGGCCAGGTGTGTAACCGTCACACCGGGCTATTTTTTTTAAACGCCTTTCAAAATGAATTATATCAAAAAACAATACGGAACACCGTAATTCCATTTCAGGCAAAAATTAGAACTAGCAGTTTATTATATATATATATATATATATATATATATATATATATATATATATATATATATATATATATATATTCATTTAACGAAGAAAGAAAATCACATTGGACAAATCAAATCAAAACTTTCGGTTTACATAAGCCATTATTAAAAATGTCAATTACTGTACAACAATATTAAGCGAGGATATACGGACAAGACAGTGATGATAGTCTGATTGTTTGACATGGATAATTTCTATATATATATATATATATATATATATATATATATATATATATATATATAATAGAACACAGTGATTGTTGGTGATACAGCTGCTATCAATGTATATAGTATATGAAGATTATGTTGAAGTTAACCAAAATTTTGAGGAAGAATATATATATATATATATATATATATATATATATATATATGGATCCAGAGAGAATAAAGAGAGAAAGGGATAAGTCTGTGAATGTGAGTGTAAAAGAAAATAGTAGTAAAAAAGCTTTTTTGAAAACGCAGGAGGCGGTTGAAAAGTCAGAAGTGATGAGAGAATATGCGTAATAGAAATCGAGGCCCCTTCCTAAAATCCCCACGTTTTTTTCATTTCACCTTGTTTTTACTTTCTTCTTTTCAAACGCCCACCTATGGTTTGCCCAAGGTTAGGAGGCAGCGTCAGTGAATAATGGGACAAAATAAATCGTCTGTTGTGTTGTCCTCATTCCTTGTCTACATTTTATTATTTTCTGCATCGCAAAGAAAATCACTTACATCCGGTGTTATCGTTTTTTGATTTTTTTTTCTATTTCGTTTTTTGGGGTGATCTTTTGATTATTCTTGTGTCACACACTCACGTTCCTTGCATTTTCCAAACACGTGTGTTGGTAATAATTATTTTGTAACGATGCCATATAGGAACTGTAATAATACGTCCTTCTTGAGTTTGTTTCTCATTCGATTTCAAATTTATTTGACATGTACTGTCTTGCCCTTTCAATTAATCAGACCTACAGTTCATGATGTTGAAAAACTCATTTTAATTAAATGAAATATAGAATACTGGCGATTTCATAAAAAGATGAAATATATTCAGATTCTCTCATATAATGAATAAAAATCTTTTAAGGAAGAAAAAAAAAAACACTTTTGAACACATGTTTAAATTGCCTTTTCCTACACACACACACAACATACAATTATATATATATATATATATATATATATATATATATATATATATATATATATATAACGGTGTCTATAAAGTTCGTGTATACTTTAAAATATTATAACTTTATTTGTATTTGCTGTTACAAAAATATTTGTAAAAGGATTAAAAGAAATATAACTATGTTTTTTAAAGGTTTTATTGAAATTGTATTCAAGTTTCTGTAATATGTCCTCTATCGTATATACATTAGCAATACCAATTCCACAAATATACGATTTTGCAGTTCCGGAAAACATTTGCTAATTGATTTACAGTAATCCCTGATATCACGTTAGTTAATTTAGTTATATTTAAAACTAGGTACATCAAACTTTATAATAGTTTTTACAGAATATTTCTATACAAATACAAAAATGTATGTAATTTTTTTTGATGTTTAACAAACTTTATGGACACATTCTAATGCATGTGTGTTAAATAAATGTGTTGGTGTGTGTTTGTGCATTGAATAAACGCGCAATAGTCCCTCAAGATCCAATATTATTGAAGAAGGTTTTCATATACTCTTAAGATATGGGAAATGAGTGCAGGTAATACGGACATATACTGTAATTAAGACAAAAAATTGTTGTGATCCGGAAAGCAAAGTCTCAGAAGTCTGTTCCACAACGTAGTGGTTCTAGAGGTAATGCAATATATAGTATAACTTCTTTTCTTAACAACAAGATATTACCAATGGAATATGGATATGCACATGTTGTGAAGGTTCTTATTTGCAGAGGTCTGAGCTGTTGAATATAATAAATATAGCGATATATTACCGATAATACTTGCGACATTTCGTCTGTAGGAAAAGCTGTAGGATGTAAATAATCGCTCACATGGTAGCATGTTTTTAAAAAAAATCCTGTCAGTGATAGAATGGTCAGATACGGCAAATATATTTCATGATATAATGATCTGACTGTTGGACATTTAGAGCTTTCCAGGTTCCTAGATGATGAAGGCAATGGCTCAAGATAATACCAACTTGGTGCTACAGCGTTTGCAACCTGGTGCTCCTGAGGCTACATATTGGGTTTTCCAGACAGTATCTATCTGGCGCTCTAGATATTATCTATCTGAAGAGAATGGAAATCATCTTTCTAGTATTCTTCCAAAAGATAAACAAAATATTAAAAAAAATCTAGAAAAATCTATAGGAAACTAAACAAAGTGTTCTGAACTGCTATGTAATATCAATCCTCCTATATGACAGTGAATGCTGAACAATTAATTCATAAATAAAATCTCTTGAAGGTTTACAGATTCTTATTTCGATAGAAGTTTACTGCAACTGTCATGAGAAGAAAATGTGAGCAACAAGGAACTTAAATGAAAAAAAAAGCAAAAAAAAAAATATATATACTTAGAATCAGAAAGAGACGTCTTTTTTCGAAGTAGGCATTCACACATATGGATGACCCGAGATGCAGAAAGAAACAGAAAGTCACCTGGTCGGGTGAACAAGAACTGTTAGCGATAGTAAGAAGAGAAATTTTACTCAGGTCGAAGAAGATACGATGTCTTAGAGAATCATTTTCATCTCTGATTTCAATGGTCGCGCTTACAAAAGTAGAGATGATGCTGTCAAACAGGATTTACAATAAATTATGGCTTTTATAGCAAATAATTTTCATACTTTATACTTCATATTAATGTATTAGGGAATTAGACAATGTATACGTATTGGTTGACTACAACATCAAGTTAAACATTGGATGAAGACATTCAACCACTTTGACGTAAACCTTCTCTATTAATATTTTCAATCTTTATTTGTTTAAGCTAAATATCAACAAATTATAGCATCAGTGTCCATAGTATTTTTTTGAATCTGTCATATTTTGTAAAACGACATTTTTTATCTTTGTTGGCCCATAGCGAAACTTCTATTTCACATTCGGTTCATCGACGACAACGTCTTCTTCCAGAATTTATTCAAGGTGGCTCTTTAAACAATTTTAATTCCTGGCTGTTTGCGTTTATGGAATCCTTTATAAATTCGTCACCAATTAACGATTTTGACGCGAAGTGATGTTCGCTTTTCGTTGAACGCAGATTTTAATGACTGCAACGTTAACAAAAAAAATGTCAGTTTATTGTCGCTAATGAAAAACGTCACTTGTAATGTTTCACGATTTTTTACTATCTGATTATTTCAAATAGTAAGTAGTTGTAGTGACTTTTTTGCTACCATTACTTTATTTCTTTTTTTTGTTGTTTTGATTTTGCTTTCCATATCTTCGGCACTCGCCATTTCTTTTCTCTCTCTCTCTCTCTTCATATTGGTATTTTTCCATAAACGTCCTGTTTATTTCTTCGTTTTCCGCATATGCGCCTTTTATTTGGTTAATTTCTTCTTTCATTTCTTTCTTTTTTTCTTTCTGCCTTTTTCTTATTTTGACCTTTTTTGCATTCCCACATTTGGTTTTTTTTTTTTTCCTTCCGAACTACTCTTTCTTTTTCTTTCTTTCTTTCTGTCTTTCTTCCTTTCTTTTTGAAAAATTTTCTTCTCGTTTTTGTGTCTCTTTCTTTCTTTTTTGGTCCTTATTCCATTTTTGCGTAATTTCTTTCTTTTTCTTAATGTATATTTCTTTCTTTCTTTTATCTTTCTTTTCGGGCAGTATTTCTTTCTTTTGATTTTTCTTTCCAGTTTTTCTTTCTTTCTTTTTCTTTCTTTCTTTCTTTCTTTCTTTCTTCTCTTACTGTGTCTCTCTTTCTTTTTTGTTTTTTAAAAGTTTTTTATTTCCTAGCTTTGTTTTAATTATCATTCTTTTCTTCACGACTTTTGGTTTTCTTTCTTTTTTTCTTTCTTTTCTTTCTTTTTTCTTTCTTTCTTTTTTCTTTCTTTCTTCTGTCTGCCTGTCTGTCGTCTTTTTCTTAGAAAAAATAATTTTACTTTCATTCTTTGCCTTTCATTCTTTCTTTCTTTTACTTTCTTTTTCTTTCATCCCTTTCATTTTTTGCTTTTCTGTCTTTTTCTTTCTTTCTTGATTTTCTGTTTTCTAAAATATTTTAAAATGGACTCACACATTAATCGTTATTTAATAAAAATTTAAGGAACATTAGCTAAAAAAAAAAAAAAAAAAAAAAAATTTTTCCAAGCATGTGGCTTTTCATAATGACATGAGTTTTTTTAGTTTAAGTATCCCGTTTTTTTGTTGTCCATTTGTTTCACTTGTCAGATTTACGTTTTAATTTTAAAATGTTTGTGGGCCTCACGTAAACTCATCCATATTTGGGCGCACAGGCATAAAATTGCCCCCTCCATTTAGGGGACCTGCAACAAGGTTTTAAAAAAGTAAAAAGTAAAAAAATTGAATGTCTTTAGGTTTTAATAATGCTTTGAAGAGAATGAAAGATAAAAACAAAAAAGATTCACTATCAAGGGAAGGTATCCAAGGTGCCAAAGACTTCTTTTCTGGGGGTGTAAAGAAACAAACTTACCAACACTGCCAGGAAGGTTTTGGTTGCTGTAGACATGTTTTCTGAGAGGGAAAAAAAAAAAAAAAGACAACGTATAGAATGTGTTAATGAAGAGCAAAGAGAGAGAGAAAAAAAAAAAAAAGTAATATTTTTTTTCAAATCAATAGATAATGATGATAAAATAAAATTATTTACATTTTTAATTTAATAACTGAGATAATAACTAATAAAATTATCTCAGTTAATTCAAATTGTTTAAATTGATAAAATTATCTCAATTTAATTTTTAATTTAATAGCTGAAAGTGACATAAGCTGAAGACCTTTATTATGTCAAGGGGCTTTCCCTAAGGAGACAAACCTTGAAACACGTGAACCATAACTTACGAGATTTACGACTAATAATGAAAAAACATTTTGACGCACAGAAAAAACAAAAACATCTGTAATTATGATAAAAAAAAGTTTTGGTAGCATGATTTGTATCAAGCTTTTAATTTTCGCTTAGTAAATACAATACACTAGTCTTCACTTAAAAAACTTAAATAACCCACCGTATACTATTTTTGGAAGAATTTTAAAACATTTTTCAAAAATAAAGAAAAATGAAAAAAAAAAACTAAAAGAAAAATGCAAACAATTCTTGTATAAATTTTTTATTCATCAAAATTTTTTTTCCTGCAGCTAATAATGTCCTTAATTATTTATAAGAAAAATAAAAACCAATCTAATTCGATAATTAGAGCGTTTTATTGCAGTTTTTATTTTACGATTTGGAGTACATTTTTAAAAAGTTGGCAATAGTTGGGGGGGTACTTAATTTGTCCAAGGAGTCCTGCTTATAAAACAATTTGCGAACTGTTTGAAATTTTAGAAAATTTCATAAAGTTATTTTTATGTACTAAATTTGTTTTTCCAAGATTTTCTAAAAAAACTTTTAAAAATAAATTGATTCATTTTTTAATAAGTCCTGAAAGTTTCATTAAAATCAGACTATTTGATTTTGCAAGAATTTCTAATGGGTTTTCCCCTTCACCGAAAACAGCTACACTAAATGGCCACTACCACATGTGTAGTACAAAAGATGGCCACTACAATGTAAATTGAAGAGAAACCAGAAAATTTTTTTTTTTGGTAAACTATTGTCATCGTTTTGATTATAGACAAAATAATCAGGTAAACTTTTTTATTTTGTAGTAGAGTTTTTCTTTTTTTAACTTGTATTTTTATTTTTTCGTGTCTTCTTGATCTTAATTGGTGATAAAAAAAAAAGTCAGATCACTATTGAAATAAGAAGTACTTACCTTCTTTTTTTTTTTTTTTTAAGAAAAAAACAAAAAACTGGATCGATTCTTTTTTTTTGTTACGTTTACAAAAGAGAAGGTATTCAAGGTGCCAAAGACTTGATGAACCGGTGATTACACTTTCACATTGCACTAAAAAGTAAACACAACCAGATAAATTTATAAAATGAAAAACTTTTTTTTTTTTAAAGTTTAACTTCTGATAATTAAAGTAAAGATGACAACAGTTAGAGACTGTTGCAATTATTAATAATTAAATAAAAATTAAATTTACAAAAACTAACAATGGTTTTACTTTTATGAAATGCATTAAAATTAAAAATACAAATTATGAAAAAAATATCAAGAAAAAGGGAAATCTATGTTTTCTTAAACTAAAAAAAGAACTGAAGCTCTGGATGCGCCGGTTAAAAAAAAAAACTTACGTTTAGAAACTTTTCTCTTCTCTACAAGTTTTTAAAAGCCTTCAGAATTCAGTTTGTAGGGGAGGAATTCAAATAATAATTGATTTTGACGTGAAAAACAATCAAATCAGCAAGTATTAACTAAAACAGCTGAAAGTTCAGACTATTAAAAGAAAGTAGTAATAGCGAGTAGAGCTATTTTAACTATGAGCTGAAAGTTGTATATGGAAGGGATGGATGGTATCTATCGAAACCGAGTGTACAGACAGCCGCTATTTTTTTTATTATTATTTATTATGGTAAATTTTGGTTTTAAATCCGGCGCAAAAAAAACCCTTAAAATTTTCCAAAATCGTCATAATTCCGTGTAAAAGTACATGCTGAATCCAAATTAATAAGTAATATACGAAGAAACCTACCTTTTTTGTAGTTAATAAAAAAAAAAAAAAAAAATCGGACTTCTTGTTTGTCTTTCGTCCGCTATTATTACCAGCTTATTTAGAAGTAAAATCACTGCGGCGGAGTCAAAATTTGGCCTAGTTATTTAAACGTGGGAGTATTTTTTTTTTTTTTTTTAACTCAAATCAACAATTAGATAAAGAAACCTACCTTTTTGGATGTTAACGATCAGAAAAACATCGAACTTTTTTTTTCTCTCTTATATATATATATATATATATATATATATATATATATATATATATATATATATATATATATATATATATATATATATATATTATTATATATATATTACTCTTTTGGTACCTGGGACAACCATATATATTATATATATTATATATATGGTTGTCCCAGGTAACGCTAAAAAAGTGGTATACTCGGGAGAAAAAGGTCCCCAAATTGATAAAAAAAATTTTAACGTGTAAATGATTATGTTAAAATTAAAGAGGAAGACCAAGGTATTTTTAATTATTTTTAAAATTTTTTTTCATTTGCAGCATTTTTAAATTTAGTTTGAAAACCTTTTTTTTTTAGGTCAAAATTAGGTTAAATTAGCATTATTTTTGTTTTCACTATTTTCAGTTGGAAAATACACATTGATTTGGAAAATCTTGCAAAAATCAAGTACTCAGAACTTATTCACAAATGAATGAAATTATTTTAGAAATGTTTGTCTTTTTGAAAGTCATAGTATAAATATTTTTTTTTTATATATGTTACACCCCCCCGAACTTAATTTTATGAAAACTTCAAAAATTTATTTTTGCATCTGGATTTTTTTTTTTTTCATTAAATGCACAAGACTCTGAAGATTCTAAATCATCGATTTTATTGGTAAAAACAAGAGCGGAATTGTCCAAACTTTTACCTCAATTGTAAACATACAAAACCCAATAAAACTAAGACAATATTTAATTAAAAAAGCTTTTTATGACTTTTCTGAATAACATATACTAAGGTAATTCTTACCTGAAAAAAAAAAAAAAATTTTGAAGAAAAATGAATTTTTACAATAATTTTTTCTTTTTTTTTTCTATTTTAAATACACAAATGACAAAATTCACAAAATATTAAAATATATTTTAAAATTATTGTTGCTTTCTGCATAGTCATGGCATTGACATATTTTATTCTCTACTTTTTGAAGATCATAAATTTGAAAGCTTATTAAAATCTGACAACCGGTGATATTTTTAAAATAATTTTTTAATATTCCAAAATTGTATTTAATATCGTCTCCAACGAAAGTACGGATGCACAGCTTTGAAATAACGTCAAATGAGGTAGAGTTGTTTCCCTTGATAGAAGCAAGTTCTTTTTAACTTTAGAAATTACTTCGCATTCTTTCTGTTGACAACTAACCACTCTTGTCAATTTTTCTGACGTAATCAGTGAATATCGTCGCATTTTCAATTTTTTTTGTTTTCAAATATCAATTTGTTCCTTTTTCTTTTCAGTTTTTAAATATAATCAATTTTTCTTTTTTCAGTGTGAGACAAACTGCAAAATATTATTTCATTTTTTTTGTTTTATTCATTTTTTTTGTTTTATTCATTTTTTTTTTTTTTTTTACGGAAACGGCGAAGGGTTTTTTAGGGGACAAGAGTTAAGGTTTTTATTTTTGTTTTTTCACTGTATATTCTTTACTTTGTTTTATTTACTGTTT
>CAHIKZ030005142.1:0-13462 GCA_903632075.3 Acanthosepion pharaonis
AATAATTTCCATCATTTGTTTGTTGATTTGCAGTTTAGCACCCGCCCTCAGTTCGCATTAAAAATTTCCAGAACACTTATTTATGTGTAAAATTGTATTTGCTCCATTCGAATCTGGCTTGAAAAAATCTACCGTTTTTGAGTTATCGGCAGTAAAATTCCAGATTAATTCGCGTCGTTAGCGGCAGCCATTACTGACCTTGTTTGCACACATTTACAGACTGCGGAAAGCTAAGCGTGGAAGAGAACGTAGTTAACGGCCTTGTTTAATGAGCTTACTTGTCTCAACTTGTTTCAATTACTGCACAAGAGAACTATATTGCATGCGCAATAATTGAGATAAATGAATATCTCACTCATAGCTGTATCGCAGCGAATGTATGCAAACAACGCCTGTAATGGCTGCAGCGACGCGAAAGAATCCGAACTTTTTAGAAACAGGGAAGGATCCTAAGCTAAATATAAGTTAAATCCACTTCTCCTAGAAAAAAAAAAAAAAAAAAAAAAAAAAAAAAAAAAACAGCATATAGCTGCTATAGCACGATAAAAAAGCCCTCAAACTCAATAACAACAAAGTTTTAATCGTCAAAACGTTTATGTTAATAAAAAGCGGAAAGACCAAAGTATTTTTTATTATTACTTTTTTAATTTTTTAATCTTTTCTAGGACATTGGAAATTTTGGTTGGAAATCTTGTTTTGTTTACACAGGTACCACCATGAGATCGCTAAAAAAAGACCGTAGCATAATGAAAAAGACGCCAAACTTGACGAAAACAAAATTTTATCGTCTAAATACTTATGTTATTATTAAGAGGAAAGATCAAAATTTATTTAATTATTTTAAAAAAATTTTCATTCTTTTCAGAATATTATAAATTTTGATTTAAAAAAACCTTGTTTCTCTTTGTATCACCGGAACTAGTAAAAAAATAGCATATACAATTTTTAGGTTTTTTTTTTTTTGTATGAAAGACGTTAATTTGAGAAATCTTGCAAAAATAAAAATAATTGTCGAATGTTATTGAAACTTTCAGAAACTATTGACAGATGATCGAAATTATTATAAATATGTTTTTTTTTATTAAAGTCATGGCAGAATTGTTTTTTAATTTATTAACCCCCACCCCATACCTAATTTTATGAAAACTCGAGAAGTTCGATCGCATCAGGTTTAGTGATTACAATAGTTAAAAGCAGAAGGCTTTGAGGAATGCAAATCATGTTTTTTTTTATTTTTAATTGGCCACCCACCTGAAAATCAGCTCTAAATTTTAACATACAAAACTCAATAAACAAATATATTATTTAATTTCAAATGCTTTTATTTGATTTTAGTTGTTTTTAGAAATATGGACAATATTTTCTGAAAACAAAAAAATTTTCAATGGAAAATGAATTTTTAATACAATTATGTTATTTTTTAATTATAATAGATTTTTATATTTAAGTTGTTAAAATATTGTAAAATTAGTTAAAAGCCACATCAGGTTTCCTAAGTGTCCTTATGAGATAGATCTTTTTTTAGCGCATTGTAAATTGTATCATTTTGACTAATCCGAATATCCACAGTAATTAAAAAATGTAATTTTGTAATTATAAAGTACGGAAGACCAACCAGAATACAATTAATTTGCTTTATTCGAGTTAAACATTGTTCTCCACTGTTAAGGCCTTTACTTTTGAGAAACACGTCTGGAGAAGTTAATTTGATTTTTCAATTTCAACTGAGAAGGATACCTACAAGTATCAGTATCATCTTATGAAATTTATATGATCTTCTTTTTATATTAATCTTAGTTATGACATTTTTCCATAAATGAAATAACAAAATTAATAATAAAATGAATGGAAAAACAAATAACACAGTAAAATGTAATAAATGTACATAAAATTATAGTATTTTATGTACACTTCTGATAAAATTTCATAAGAAAGGTACCTATAAATTAATTAGATACCTTTCTTATGATGTATGAAATTTAATCTCACTCTTAACAGTCTTATTTTAATTAATTTATAATATATTTTCCTTAAAGCATTGTTAACACAAAGGTGAAAGCAAAGTACAAAAAAAATTAAAGTGCTGAAAGTTTTCCTTAAAAATAATGATGTAAATATTTCACTTTTCTCCTTCCGTAGAACAAATTATCCTCACGGAATCCGTCAATATGTCATTCATCACCTGTCAAATGACGTGAATGTTTATGACCTGCTTTGTTTTATTTTCAAATTACATTTTTTCGGCAGACAGGCTAAGTTAAGCTTGGTTCAAAATATTTTAAAGAAACATTGTAATTTCTGATTTTCTTAAAATAAATTTTGAAAAAAATGATAATTGATATTTAAAAGAATTTCAAAGTGAGATTTTCCTTTTTTTATAAAATGGAAGAAATGGTTGAAATCTGTCAATTTTGGTGACTAAAAAAAAAATCAAGGTATTTAATGAAAATTTCGGACGTGCTAGGAATGATTAAAAAATGTAAAAATATACCCCGAAAAATACTTTGATCTTTCCTCTTAATAATAACATAAACATTTAGACGATAAAATTTTGTTTTCGTCAATTTTCGCATTTTTTTCATCATGCTATGCTCTTTTTTTTTAGCGATCTCATGGGGGTACCTATGTTTACATCAGCGGTCGATGTAAGAATTACAATTATTTTTTTTTTCCAGTGAAAAACATTGATTTTGAAATTCTTGTAAAAATCAAATAATTGTAGGATTTTAATGAAACTCAAAACTTATTCACAAATGAATTAAATTATTTTAGACATTTCATTTAAGAAAGTCACAGTAAAAATATTTTTTTTACATCTGTTTCTCCCACACCTTATTAATTTTAAAAATTTTAGTGATTATATTAGTTAAATGCAAAAAACTTTTAAGAATATCAATGTTTTTCTAATATCGACATACACAGCTATCTAAAATTCAGCTCAGTATTGTAAAATACAAAACCCAATAAAACTAAGGAATTATTTATTTAGCAAAACTTTTAATGGTTTTATGAATAACATCTGTTAAGGACACATTTATCTAAAGCGAAAAAAATTTTTCCAATGAAAAGTGAATTTTTACAAGAATTGTTTTCTTTTTGTCAATTTTAAATACAAAATGTGATAAATGTGTTAAAATATTTTAAAATTAAGATTCAATCTGTATCTTTTAATATATGCTGCTAAGTAGATCTGTTTTTACAGATCATAAATTTGAAAGCTTATTAGATTCTGCAACATACAAGATTTTTATACTCTATTAAAACTTTTTTTCATATATGAATGATCATAAATGACCTTAATGTCATGTATTTTAAGAGTTGTTTCTCTTGACAGCAATAATCTGACCTCAGAAATTGTTAGTTACTTTTCATACTGTGAATATGTTTTGAATTTTTATGTTTATGTCATGTTTTAATAAATATTTTGATTTATTTTTTTAAATATAATTTATTGTTTTTTTTAATGGGAGCCATACTGCAACTATTAATTATTTTCTTTTTTAGTTTCAATTCTACAATTGGAAAAAAATAATTATCAAAAACAAGGAAAACTAAAAATTAACACATTAATAAAATAACATAAAAAATGAAAGAGGTACTTATAATTTCTTACTAAGAACTATAATGATGCAAAAACAGAAATCTATACAGAAAATGAGAGAAAAAAATTGAATTCCCTAAAAATTGAAACAGAACATTGGTCTCTCTAAAATTAACAAAATACTCAATTGTAAGTATTTTGAATTATGATTAGTAAATACAGTTCTTAATAAAAATATCAACTGACCAATGCACATTAATACAAAATTTTAAAAGATTTAAAACTTAATAAAAATATTAAAATTTTTCAAAAATGAACACAAATATAAAATTTCATTCTTCATCAGGAAATTTTCACTGCAAGAAGAAACTCAAATTTCCTACATTAATTTATGGTCCCACCCCATACAAAAAAACATGATTTAATTTTAATACAGATAGTCAAAAAATCCATTGGTCTTTCATGTTAAAGCTTTGATTTTATTTAAGATTGGGGTATTTTTTCATCATGTGTTCCATATGTCATACATTTTCTGGGTATCTTGGTATCAGTTAATTTCATTTTGGATAAAAGTATTGGTTAACTAATCCAAAAAGTCACTTAACCAAGAGAGTTGCAAGTTCAATACCTTCAATACTTTCTTCATTACCCTACAACCAACCAAACATATCAGCATTTATGACCCATAGTGTGTGAAATTCCAGTAAAACCAATCAATCTTCATTTGGCTTATTTTTCACTTCAGATTGCTTTTCTCTCAATCCTCTGACACTATGAATGTTTTCATCAATTTTTCATGTTCTTAATTTCCACACTTGACTATTCTTAAATAAAAACATTTTTTCACATAATATATAATTAAAGTGGAAAATAGCACATTAGTTATGGAAATTATTTCATAATTCCTATGTATTTTTTCAATTATTAACAATTATTTTAATAAATAGAAGGCAGTGTTACCAAAAGATCATCTCTTCTTGTCACTGATGAAAATGATGGTTTGATTTTATTGGGTAGGTCAAATATCAGCTTTCAACTTGAAAGTTTGTGTTTGACATTTTACACTGTAAATATCTTTACTGTTTTTTGTTTCAGTTTTTTTATCAATATATGTAAAGTTATTAAACAATTTGATGTTGACATACTCATCAAATTTTTCATAAAATTATTTATGATTTCTTCAGTTGAAATAAAAACATTTTTCACATAATAATATAATTAATTCAAGCAGATAATTATAAAAATTATTTCACTTTTACTATGGGTTTTATATTCCATTTGTTAACTATTAGTTTAATAAATACTTCAATTGCTACCCAATATCAACTTACATCACTCAGGGTTGTGCTGTTGCTGACTGTATTCTTTTCTCTTAAGCCCTGATAAAAATGATGCTTTGTTTTCATTAGCAGAGATGCTTGTAGTAGATAATTTTATACAAGTTGGTGAGAGCTATAAACTTCATCATGTTGCCGGTGATGTTAGTCCAATGTGATGTTTGAAAAGATTAAAAATCAACCTGTTTTTCAAGATCATATTTGAATTGTTTTTGAATTGAAAATGTTCTGATTTTAATCATATACATGTTATAAGGATTGACATGATGGTGAAGTAATCTTGTTTCACTGCAAAATATATGATCTTCATTGGATGCAGCTGCGACTGCTTTATTGAAATAATAATTACATTTATTTCTCATAATAAAGACTGCTTTCATATATTATTCACTGCCCTTATTAATATATCATTCCTTTCTTCTTCACAGATCTCTTGGTTGTTGTGAAATCAGACATCATAGGCCAGATGGAAACACATATTGCAAAGAAACCTTACCCTTGTGAAATTTGTGGATCTGCATTTTCAATAAAGTCAGATTTAGTGAGGCATATACGTACACATACTGGAGAAAAACCATATTCTTGTGAAGTTTGTGGATCTGCATTTTCACAGAAGGCAAATTTAGTAAGACATATGCATACACATACTGGAGAGAAACCTTACTCTTGTGAAGTTTGTGAATCTGCATTTTCAGAAAAGTCAGGTTTAATGAGGCATATGCATAAACATACAGGAGAGAAACCTTATCCTTGCAAAGTTTGTGGATCTACATTTCCACGCAAGTCAGAAATGGTCAGACATATGCGTATACACACTGGAGAGAAACCATATTCTTGTGTAGTTTGTGGATCTGCATTTTCAAACAAGTCATGTTTAGCTAATCATATACGTACACACACTGGAGAGAAACCATACTCTTGTGAAGTTTGTGGATCTTCATTTTCACAGAAGTCACATTTAGTCAAACATATGTGTACACACACTGGAGAAAAACCATATTCTTGTCAAGTTTGTGGATCTGCATTTTCAACAAAGTCAAATTTAATGACACATATCCATAAACACACTGGAGAAAAACCATGTTCTTGTGAAGTTTGTGGAACTGCGTTTTCAAACAAGACAAATTTAGTAAGACATATGCGCATACACACTGGAGAAAAACCATTTTCCTGTGAAGTTTGTGGATATAAATTTTCCAACAAGTCATGTTTAGTTAGTCATATGCGTACACACACTGGGGAAAAACCATATTCTTGTGAAGTTTGTGCATCTAGATTTTCACGGAAGTCAATATTAGTGATACATATGCGTACACACACTGGAGAGAAACCTTACTCTTGTGAACACTGTGGATCTGCATTTTCAGAGAATTCACTATTAGTGATACATATGCATACACACACTGGAAGAAAAACCTTACTCTTGTGAAGTTTGTGGATCTACATTTTCAAACAAGTCATGGTTAGTCAGTCATATGCATACACACACTAGAGAAAAACCTTACGCTTGTGAAGTTTGTGGATCTAAATTTTTAAACAAGTCATCTTTAGTTAGTCATATATGTACACACACTGGAAAGAAACATTAATCTTGTGGATCTGCATTTTCACAGAAGTTGCATTTACTGAGTCATATGCATAAACACACTGGAGAAAGACCATATTTCAGTGTAGTTTGTGGATCTGTATCATCATTTAAGACAGTGTCATTAAAAACACAAATTATTTCTAAAAAATATTTTTCAAAGCAGGTGAATTTCTTGCATAATTTACATTATTATACTGTTATCCTCATCTTCATTGCCATATTCACAACATTCTGACCATTGTATACCCTGGCCTTCTTCAGTTGTTTGGAATTTTGAACTGAAAGTTTTATTTTGTCCAGATGGGTAGATTGTTCTAGGTCCACGTGCCATATGTCTCATTCATTTAGAAATAAAGTTACTTTGTGCATATTACTAATTAATTAGTTCTTTATGTCTAATTAGTGGGAGTAATTAAAATTTTTAAGGGAAATTTCACTTGATTTGACTTGCTTTTTTATGTGAAACCTATGTCAACACATCTGATTTATTAAAAATAATTATAATTTAACAGAGGCTTATAATTAAATGTCGTTTTTCAATGGCTCCCAACATAATTTCTGTAATTGCTGTGTAAAAATGGCAGGGCTACATGTATTTTTTCATCTTTACTATCATTTCAATAAACAAATTTAATCAGGCTAGATCATTTAAAATGATAGGACAACTTTTTTTATTAATAATTTAAATAAAAACAGTATCCTACACATAATCACATTTTGTTTGAGAATTATTACAGAACAAAGGTTTTACATTGACAAAGCAGAAGTTATATTTTTTTAAATAAATTTAGAACAAAACCCAGTTCAAATAACAAACTTTATTTTTTGAAAATTATGATTCAAATGTAATAAAAACAAAGTTTTATTTTCAAAATATTTGTTGTTAAGAGAAAAGACCAAAGGATATTTTTATTATTAAATTATATTTGTAGAGTGGCCACAGTTAAATGTAAATAAATGGCAGAACTGCCCATAAACCATAATTGACAAAGTTTGCAATAAACAATAACAAGTAAAAGAAAAAGGCTAATAATAATTATATAAAGCAAAAAACAATATATGCGAGGCATATTAAAAGTAATAAGGCAAAGCAACAGTAATGTGGCAAAAAGTTCCCAAACTAAGAATTGGGTTTAGGACACAAGAACAAATTCAGATGAACATACATATTATTCTGACTTCAAGACAAGATGGACTGGGACTGAGTCAAATAGAACCAAGGACTTCTCCTATTGGCTAGGAAAAAATCCCTTTATGCATTTGTGTGCATGTGCCTATAAATTGGGTAAGGAAAAGTATAAAAATGTTCACAAAGAGTATTCAGATTAAGTTTGTAATGCTGAACCAAGTAAAAAGACAATGACTCTAAATGAACTTAATATATTAAATTGAAGGGTGTGTGGCAATGCAATAAAGGAAAGGTCAAGGTCATGAAAATATATAACGTCTGCCCTTGGTCACATGGATATAGTAGCAAAGTGCGATGATGTATGGATTGATTGAAATAGATATCGAGGAATGCTTATGAAGAGATGACAAAATGATGAGATATTTATTAAACTGGACATTGACTTTGTGACCATTGTTCTACTGTCAGTTTCTAGGTACCAATGAATAGATATGAATAAACTGATAGTGAAGTGTGTAGCGGACCCCTTAGAGTGGGTGTGATATAACATGACCTGTGTTCCCGTATAAGGTACAAGTGTCACAGGAGGCCCGCTAACATTAAAAAAAACTAAAAGACGGGAAATCTGACAGGTCAACAAGAGGAAAACAAGCTGAAAATTGGTACTATATTTATTTATATCATCTTCAGAAGTACGTGTTTGGAGTAAAGGAAGATGTAGCAAAGAATGAATCAAGTAATGGGGGCAGAATTAAGTAAATTGAGGAATAATGACCGGCCTGAAGATCTAGATAATGTAAATCTGACTAAAAATGTTAAAAGTAGAGTTCCATGTAAGTTAATTTGGTATGTAAGTTGGAAAGTTCAGTTCACATATCTGACGAACGTGTTGAAAAGTTGCTGGTTAAGTCAATAATGAACCTTCTATAATATCTTAAGTGAAGTGCACGGATTATGTTATTTGATACTTGTTCTCTTGCCTGCAGTATTTGATCGAGATGAGAGTTCACATTATGATATCATAATTGCAATATTATTAAGAATAATTTGATTGTAAATTCCCATGACATTTTCAAAAGAATATTGGAGAGATTTTCAGTGATTTTCCTTCTACATCTCTCAATCCTTTTTCCTAAGCCTTCCATAAATGGATTGAAATATGACGTCATATCCTTCTCATCTGTAGGGGTTGAATGTGGATATTTTCAAATTCCTACGTATTTTAATTCACAAATGCAACAAATTGAGTAAGCAACAAGAAATATAACAACTTAAAAACAATGCATTGGTTCAACAATTAATAAACATTTATATAACACAATAAAGGTACAAATATTTGGTGTTCAAGTAGTTTAAATTGTTCCAAAATTTTGTTTGGTTTGTAGTGTTATTAAAGCTTTGGTTTGAAAGATTTGAAGTTGTTGAACTGTGTGTATGAAAATGAGAAATTGTGTTTAAGTATTATTGTAATTGTGGAAAAATTAAACATTTCTGTTCTTGTATTAAATTAGCAGTATTGTTCTTGAATTACTGTGATTTCTACAAAGTTGTCGCTCTTTGACTAGAGTTTTAACTTGAAACTACCTGCGTCTCTCGTTTCTTGCGCATGTGTAGACATGACAGCGTCAAGAAAGAATGAAATCCTAACGGATGAAATGCGTCAAAAGAAACCTTTGCAGTTTGTCATATTATTCTAGATATCACCATGAATTGCAGATATTGAAGATGAAATAAGCATTCTTGAGGTAAATATCATTTATTCCGAAGTGGAAAAGATGCAGCGAAACGACGTTGAATTTTCTAGCATTTCAAATTTTATGGCTTTTTTTATGAAATCGCATATTTGTTATAAAATAAAATAAGACATATCTCAGCTGATTTACAGGCAAATAAACTAACATACTCAAGAGCGAGAGCCGGATGTGAACGGGATCAGGCCCCGTCACAAAAAATGACCATTATCTTCGTTTACGCATGTTACCGACGCACAAGTTCCGGTTGAAAAATAAAATTATACTCGCGTCGTTTTTCGAGCCTGTTAAACCATAAAAAAAAAAACGCCATAAAAGGGTCACACGGAAGTACAACAAGCAGTCAACAGGAGGCCAGTTTGTGGGGGGGTTTATTACTAACACTAATTTTATTTGGTTTCTTGTAAATATTATTTTGTCATTTTGTATATATTTCATTGGGGATCTTTTTAGAAGTTGTTGTTTTTTATGCCCCTCCCCCCACAGACAATATTTGTACATAAGGGGATTATTTAGGTTTTTTCATAGAGTCAAAGAGGCATTTTGGTGTATGTAGTAAGGAAGGTATGGTTAAATGTGTTGTTTTGGTGAAAGGAATATTGTTCAGTATGATAGGGTCAGTGGATGTGGCTAGCTAAGTTTTAATCTAAGACAAGTGATGACCGTCCTTTTACCCCAACCCCCTTTTCGGCCTTGTGCCACATTTGTACCTTAGTACAATAAATAATGTCAACAGGAGGCCAGGGAAGAGACCTGCCAACTAGTGAGAACTACTATGAGAGATCAACCCAGGTCTTCAGCCGGCCTATGAACTATACCACAAGGTAGCTGTCCCAAATCCACTCGTTCCTTTTGAAATAAATCACGTAAATCTATTTCTGCTGTTGTCGTATTTCTTGCAACCATACGCTTGTCTATAACATATTCAAACAAAATTATCCAAGGAACGTAAATAAAGGACACTTTACGAAGCAATACATTACTTAACAAAACCAACTTTACATTATAAAATAGAGTATAAAATTAATTTTAAACTTTTAATATTTTTATATTAATTTTAATTTAGAAACTATTATCAATACAGCAAGAGAAAAAAATAATAATAAGCAAATTCATGGTTAAGGTCACTATCAGTAATTTACGAATACTAACCAATACCTAAAGTTACAATAAATCACTGATGATAACATTAAAATGTTTATATAAAGATAACAAAAGAGGAATAATTATTGAGTTATGAAGTTTAGCAGGATTAGAAGGTTAATTCTTTAATATGTTTACAATTTACTGTAGTTTCATATTGTTGATTTAATAATATATCACTATTCAAGAACTTAATTATTTCCATTTTCTCCTGCAGACAGAGGAAGCATGATTCGTTCTGAAGATTCCAGCTTGTTTTAAGAATTTTACATTTAACTTTAGGTGTTTTATTTTCGTCTACCAATTTTTAAAAATATTTAGAAAGTGAAGTTATTTTTCGTTTGCTGCATTAGTAAAGGATCAGAGATGATTATAGCAACGCTTTTTAAATTGTGCTTCCAATATATATTTTAGAATCACTAGGATTTTCTACTGATGAAATAGAACACATACACAAGGGATGCGTATATTGGTGACCGTTTTCATCCAAATTTTTTTTTATTAGTTAAAAGCAGGACACCTTGGAGAATGTAAATAATCAATTTTTGTTTCCAAACTGCTCTGGACTGTAAATAAAAAATGCATGATTATTTAACTAGAAAAGCTTTTAAATGCTTTTATAAATAATATTTAAGGAAATAATGTCTTAAAAAATGAAGAATAATGAATTTTCACAAAAACTTTTCTCAGTTTTTATATTTTAATTATTTTTTTAATTTTAATTATAATAATTTATAAAATTCAAATTTTTAAAATGTCAGCTTTAATTTGATTGCATCAAATTGCAATTAAGCGAAAACAAATTCATTGCATTGATTGCAATTAAGCGAAAACAAATTCATTGCATTGATTGCAATTAAGCGAAAACTAAACAAAAACAGAAATGCTTAATACAAATTATCACGCACCACGATTTTAAAAACTATTTTTTTATGTAAAGTAAAATATTTTTATATTCGTTAAAAACACTGCTATTGTTTGCATAAAAATTCATTTTTGCGGTATTTTCAACTTAAAGGAAATAATTGTTTCAAATCAGAATTTTAAATCAGCCAATTTTGTGATGACAGATCTTATGTTATTCTACGGAGAGAACATAATTGAAGAAAATGATATCGGCGCATTTTTTTTATCTAATTTTTAATTACTCAGTAAGCTTAAAATTTCAGGAAAATATTCTCCGTAATCTAATGTTGTATTAAATTATTATAACAAGGAAACGTACACCGCTTTACACCGGCTCCTTAAAGCGCATGCGTCATTGTAGCAGCAACTACGTGACAAGAAAACAAGAGGTAAGCACCGTAAGCACATGTGAAATTCTCTATCTATCAATTCAAATTATTGCTTTTATATCTGACAAGGTTTATAGAAAACTGTTTACGTTTTGTTTCACGTTGAAGAAGCCACGAGTTTTGTAATGGCGAACACGACTTGCGAAAGAAAAACAAAATTCTTCACCAGTCTCCGGTTTCTCTGTTTTCACGCCGTTCCACCCTTTTAGGCACTTCCGCTTAGAATAAAGGTTAAAAAAGTGAATTAAAAAAAAAAAAATGAAAAAGCATTTTTGAAGATTTCATTTTAGCTTTAATTGAAAGCTAAAGAATTAAATTTATTATTTCCAGTAAGTAATATTCTGGTGTATTTCAAATAGAAATTAATGTTAAATAAGCAAAATTAAATATATTTATGTTGTGATGCGTGATCTGGCAAGACGCAACACATTTAACTCGACCAAGTCAGTCGTGATAATTCTGCTAGACAAGTCACTGCAATAGTATTATCTGCTTCTTTCTCTATTCAATTACCAAGGACGACTTATGACGAACAGGAAGAGTAACTGTCTCTGACTACAACAATTTACTAAATTCTGTTGATTAATTAATTGTTAAATTTACTAATTTCTTTGAAACAAATCTCTTGGACAAATATTGAGTTTTAAGGATGATTTTTAATTTTGTTGTTTACTTTTTGTCAACAATAAATTTGATGAAAATTCAGAAAGAAAAACAGATTGCGAGAGAAATGCTTTGACATTGTCTAACTATTTTTGAGAAAGGAACAAATTCTTCTTTTACACCGGTTCCTTTAATTCCTTTTGTAGTTTGTACTGTTCTGTAACTACGAGATTTCTATTTCCAATTTTAATTAAAAGATTTTAAACGTTTATAAATTATTCCAATGAAGTATTTTTTTAAATAAAAATAATTCTAGCAAAAAATCATTGTTGATCTAAAAAAATTAGATTGCATTATTTTATTCATAAAAGCAAGTAAAATAAACTAATGACTGTTTTTTCCGAGTGAATGGAGATCAAGTGCCAACAAGGTCCATAGGTGAAGTAATGAGTGATAATGGCGAGGAAACAAACGTGTTATATTTATCATTTAATAAAAATGGATGTAGTTGTTGATGACTGTAGTGTACAGTGATGTAATCAATTCATTGGTATTTATGTTTAAAAATATATTATTTAACTTTATATAATTACCATGAATATCTTTATTTTTAAAATGACGAATGAATTTGTTTTTTTTGCTGTTGTTTTTTTAGATAAATTACTTTGAGTTTAATAAATTGCTTTTTACATTTTTTTACTTTCGAACCAGTTTGATATTAGAAAATATCTAAATGAACCCAATATGTTTTTTTTTAAATTATTCTGAATAATTATGATTAAAAGAATTGAAACTGCGAGACAATGTTGTGTATCCAGACTATTTTTGAGTGAGGAACAAATCTTTTTTTACACTGTTTCCGGTCATTCCTTTTGTTTTATTTAGAAAATACATGCCATCCAATTTAAAATGAGTAATCTTTTTTAATTGCAATTTCTTTAAAAATAGGAAATTTTACTGAATACAAAGGTAAGTTCTGTTAATTTAGATGTCTTCCTCTTTTACAAAAATTCAGGTGCATCTTGGTTTTCGAAAAACGAGTTGGATGGGAAGGGAAAAAACAAAAGAAATATTT
>CAHIKZ030005143.1:0-13173 GCA_903632075.3 Acanthosepion pharaonis
GTTTCATTGATATTTTTTTGTAAAGAGGGTGTTTGTCGACAGTCGTGTCAAATGCTAGTTTTTTTTAAATGTATTGCTCGTAGAACCTATTTTTATACTTTCATTGTGTTTTTGACCTCAGTTTGGAGGTTAACTATTTGCCATAGCTAGGACCCTAACAGGGTCCTGCCACCCCTGGTCAGGGTGGACCTGGGAACAACAGAAATTAAAAGGTGGTTCCCACTACTCAAAACTTCCCGGTCAGAGGTCTTTTACCGGAAGTGGTTTATCGTCATACCAATGATAGATAAAGGAAAGACTTGAAACAAGAAAAATATGTTCCTACAGAAGCATGCTGAGAATACCATGCCTGTTACATATAAGCAACGAGGAGGTTTTAAAGAAAATGGAAACAAAATGATGTTTGTACTTAGATTCAGAAGCAAACAATTAAAATGTTTGTGTCAAATAATGAGGAAAAGAAGATTTGGGGAATTTGACACTCAGAAGGTATATTGAAGAGGAGGAAAAAGAAGGAAGAGCGGGTAACCTAACGAGCAGATTGTGTAGATGGATGGCAGAGGGGATTATGAAGGATAGCATAGTGGGGAAGTTGTGGAGAGTCATGATTGATCACATCCTGTATTAAGGCAGCAAGTAAAAAGACAGAAGCGTGTTATTGTTGGGGCATCTGCTCCATCACACCCGCCTTTTTTTCTTTCTGAAATACTAATGAAGAGCAAAGACACCGGGTGTGTTTTCCTTTAAGCATCGGCATCAGCCATGAAGAAGATTTAGGGGTGAGGAGGAGGAGGATTGTTTAAATTGGGGTGGGTTGAGGAAACTTGACTGTTTTTGGCACGCGAACCAACATCAGGTCGGGTGCCAGTTCTTTTAACTCCGGAAGACCTTAACATATTTTTTTAAAATATGAATATAACCTCGATTTATTCTGTTCCATTTATTTATTTTCTTTCTTTCTTCTTTTCTTTTTTCCTCCCTCTCCCTTTTCTTTATCGCTTTCTTTCTTTCATTCATTCTTTCTTTTTTTCTATCTTTCTGTCTTTTTATTCTTCCTATTTTTTCTTTTGTCTGTCTCGTTTTTCTTTTCTTCTTCTCTCTTTTTTCTCCCTCTTCTTCTCAATTTTGTTCTTTCTTTTCCTCTTTTCATTTCACTTTTTCTTCCTCACTTTTTCTTTACTCTCTTTGTTCTTTGTTTACATCCCCTCTCTCTCTTTCTTTCTTTCTTTCTTTCTTTTTATTCCTCCTCTCTTTCTTTATTTCTTTCTTTCTTTTTTTATTTATTTATTTAATTATTTATTTATCTTTATTCCTCCTCTTTCTTTCTTTCTTTCTTTCTTTCTTTCTTTATTTATTTATTTATTTATTTTTATTCCTCCTCTCTTTCTTTCTTTCTTTCTTTTTATTCCTCCTCTCTTTCTTTCTTTTTCTTTCTTTCTTTCTTTATTTATTTTTATTCCTTCTCTCTTTCTTTCTTTCTTTCTTTCTTTTTTTATTTATTTTTATTCCTCCTCTCTTTCTTTCTTTTTATTCATCCTCTCTTTTAATTCTTTCTTTCTTTCTTTTTGTTTCTCCTCTCTTTCTTTCTTTCTTCCTTTATTTGTATTCCTCCTTTCTTTCTTTCTTTCTTTCTTTCTTTCTTTCTTTCTTTCTTTTTATTCCTCCTCTCTTTCTTTCTTTCTTTCTTTCTTTCTTTCTTCTTATTCCTCCTCTCTTTCTTTCTTTCTTTCTTTTTATTCCTTCTCTCTTTTTTCTTTGTTTTGTCTTATTTTTCTTTTCTTGTCCACTTTTTTCTTTACTCTCTTTTTTGTTTTATATCCCCTTTGTTTGTTTGTTTTTTTCTTTCTTTCTTTCTTTCTTTCTTTCTTTCTTTCTTTCTCTCTCTCTCTCTCTCCCTCTCTCTTTATTCTCTTTCTTTCTTTCTCTCTCTTTTCTTTCTCTTTTTTTCTTTGCTTCATCGCATTTTTCTTTTTTTCCTCTCTCTTTTTAGTCCTTCTTCTCATTTTTCTTTCGTTTTTCGCCTCCTTTCACTTTTTCTCCTTTCTCTTTCTTTCTTTCTTTCTTTCTTTTTTCTCTTTCTTTCTTTTTCTCTTTCTTTTTTTCTTTCTTTCTTTTTTCTTTCTTTTTTTTTTTCTTTCTTTCTTTCTTTCTTTCTTTCTTTTTCTCCCTGTCTTTCTTTCATTCTTTCTCTTTCATTCTAATCTCTTTTAAAAAACTTCGTCTCATTTTCTTTTTTTTTCTCTCTCTCTCTCTTTCTTCCTCTTTTTCCCAATTTTTTTCATGCTTTTCTTCTTCTGATTTCACTTTTTCTTCCTCACTTTTTCTTTACCCTGTTACTTCCTACTTTATATCTCCTCTCTTTCTGTTTCTTTCTTTCTTTCTCCTTCGCTCTCTTAGTTTTTCTTCGACCATTTCTTGTCAGGTTCTCACTTAATCATAACCTCTATATTCCTCCATTCTTCGCCTGCTATCCAACATACTTTATTCGTTACCTTTAACTACTCGATGGGGGGAGGCGTCGACGAAGGCCCGTCTATACGGGCCTACCATTATCCATTTTCCGTGTCCAGGCGTCTCAGTTACATTTTAACCATTTTCTGGCCGTTCCTACGACCTTCAAACCCAAACATTATGGAATTAAACGTACGCATCATCAAACATACGCGACGTTGTTTTAAGCTAAAACAGACCGTAGAAAATTAGTCGCGGCCCTCAAGAGTAAAGTTTTACAGTAATCTATTGAGCATATGTTTAATATCAAGAATATTTAACATCGAAAAACATAAGAAAAATTAATTCCTTTTAATAATATGTGGAAATATTCACTCTTTGCCTGATGAAGGTCGTGAGACCGGAAACGCGTGCAGCAAAATTATGGAAAATAAAGCATAATATATTTTTTTTTTTAAATCCATATTACAACCAAAAATGTTTGCGGTTTCTCTCTTCTTTTTATTATACACTCTTTTCTCTTGTTGGAACTACTATAACCTCTTCCTTATATATATATATATATATATATATATATATATATATATATATATATATATATATATATATATAGCGTTAGATGCATAAAAGGCATCCATATATATCATCTTAAACCTGCAAGATTAAACTAACTTCAATCAGTTAATTATAGCTTTGGAGATTTCCCTTGTTTGAAAAATCCAAATTCATTACAGTTCCCCATTGACGAGTCTTCTTTTTTTCATATTCAAATCTTTCTTTCTTTCTATCTTTCTTTTTTTCTATCTCTCTTTTTTCTTTCTCTCTCTATATTTCTGTGTTTCTTTCTTTGTTTCTTTATTTCATTTGGCTTTTTTTCTTTCTGATTATTTATTTCTCTGTTTATTTACTTCTTTATTTTAGTTTCTCTTTTCTTTTTACTTCCTCTCTATTTTTTTGTTCCTTTGCTTCTTCCTTTCTTATTTTCTTTCTTTCATTCCTTTTTCTTTATTTTTGTTTTTCACTCCTTCTTTTTCTTTCTTTAGTTCTTTGCTTCTTTCGTTCTTTCTTTTGATTTTTCTTCTTTTGCTTTCCTGTCTATTATTTTTTCTTTCTTTCTTATTTTTTTCTTTCATTCCTTTTTGTTTTTCAGTCCTTTTTTCTTTATTTCTTTGGATTTTTTCGTTTGTCATTTTGTTTACTATTTTCTTGGCTTCTTTTTTTATTTACTTCCATTATTTTTCATTTTTCTTTTTGCTTTCTTTCTTATTTTCTTCATTTTGTTTTTCACACGTTCTTTTTCTTTCTTTCGTTCTTTGCTTCTTTCTTTCTTTCTTTCTTTCGTTTGATGTTTTCTTCTTTTGACTTTCTATCTACCATTTTCTTTTTCTTTCTTTCTTTCTTATTTTCTTTCTTTCATTCCTTTTTTTCTTTTTTTTTTTTCAGTAAATTTTTTTTCTTTTCTTTCTTTTTGTTCTTTGCCCTTTTTTTTGATTTTTTTTTTTTTGTCTTTCTGTCTACCATTTTCTTTTCTTCTTTCTTTCTCGCTTTCTTATTTTCTTTCTTTTCTTCTTTTTCTTTTTTTTTTCAGTTTTTTCTTTTAAATTCTTCTCTTCTTTTTTCTTTTTTTTCTTTCTTTTTTTTTTTTTTTTTTCTTATCTAATTTTTCTTTCTTTCTCTCTTTTTATTACTTTCTTTTTTTGATTTTTTTTTTTTTTTTTCGTATTTTTTTTTTCTTTCTCCTTCCTCTCTTTCTTTTCTTTTCTTTCATTCCTTTTCTTTTTCTTTTTAAATATAAACGAAAAAAAATCTCTCTTGATAATTTTCCTTTTAAATCATTTATAGGGAAACATTTAGTTTTCTTGATTTCGTTTTTAACATTCGATCAAAAAATTTTTTCTTTCTTTTATTTTTTTCGTTTTTTTCAACGGATTTTTCTTTGCGTTTTTTCTTTTTCTTTTGATTTGGCGGAACCTTTCTGTCATTTTCTTTCTTTCAATTTTCTTTCTTTTCATTTATTTTCTTTCTTTTATTTTTTTTCATTTTTTTTTCTATTGTTCTTGTCGTTTTTCTTTCTTTTTGAATTTTTTCTTTTGCCTTTCTGTCATTTTTTTTCTTTCTTTTATTTTCTTTCTTTCTTTTTTTTCTTTCTTTTTTTTTTTTCGTTCTTTTCTATTGTTCTTTGCGTTTTTCTTTCTTTTGATTTTTTCTTTTGCCTTTCATTCATTTTTCTTTTTTTTTTATTTTCTTTCATTTCTTTTTTCTTTTTCTTTGTTTTATCGTTCTTTTTTTCTTTTTTTCTTTGAATTTTTTCTTTCTTTTGATTTTTTTTTCTTTTTGCCTTTTTGTCATTTTTTTCTTTTTATTTTCTTTCTTTCATTTCTTTTTCTTTCTTTTTGTTTTTCACTCGTCCTTTTTTTCTAGAATTTTTTTCGTTTTTTTTTTTCTTTTGATTTTTTCTTTTGCCTTTCTGTCATTTTTTTTCTTTCAAAAATTTTCTTTCTTTCATTTTTTTTTTTCAATTTTTTTTTTTTTTTTTTTTTTTTTCTATTATTTCTTTGCGTTTTTTTTCTTTTGATTTTTTCTTTTGCCTTTCTTTCATTTTTTCTTTTTTTTTTTTTTTTTCTTTTTTTCTTTTTTTTTTTCAGGGCAAACTCGTTCTTTTTTTTCTTTCTTTGCTTTTTTTTTTTCAGAATTTTTTTTCTTTTTCCTTTCTGTCATTTTTTTCTTTCTTTTTTATTTTCTTTCTTTCATTTCTTTTTTTTCTTTTGTTTTTCACTTGAAAAATTTTTTTTATTTTTCTTTGCGTTTTTCTTTCTTTTGATTTTTTCTTTTGCCTTTTTCATTTTTTCTTTCTTTTTATTTTCTTTCTTTTTTTCTTTTCTTTTTTTTTTTTCTCGTTCTTTTTTCTATTGTTCTTTTCGTTTTTTCTTTCTTTTTTTTTTTCTTTTGCCTTTTTTTGAATTTTTTTTTATTTTTTTTCTTTTTTTCTTTAGTTTTTTTTTTCTTTTTTTTTATTTTAAAGACTTTTTTTTTGAATTTTTCTTTGCCTTTTTTTTTTTTTTTTTTTTTTTTTTTTTTTCAATTTTTTTTCTTTTTTTCATTTTTTATATTTCTATTTTCTTTTTTTTTTTTTTTTTTTTTTTTTGATTTTTTCTTTTTCTGGAATTTTTTCTTTCTTTTTTTTTTCTTTTTTCTTTTTTTCTTTCTTTTCTTTTTTTTTTCTTTCTTTTGAGATTTTTTATTTTCTTTTTTTTATTTTTTTTTTTTTTCTTTCTTTTGATTTTCTTTTGCCTTTCTTTCATTGAAGATTTTCTTTTTATTTTTTTTCTTTCATTTCTTTTTTTTTTTTTTTTTTTCCTCGTGAGTATTTTTTCTATTGTTTTTTGCGTTTTGAAAAAAGATTTTGATTTTTTTTTTTGCCTTTCTGTCATTTTTTTTTTCTTTTTTTTTTCTTTTTTTCATTTCTTTTTCAGAAGAGGGTTTTCCTTTTTTTTATTTTTCTTTTCGTTTTTCTTTCTTTTGATTTTTCTTTTGCCTTTCTGTCTTTTTTCTTTCTTTTTTTTTCTTTCTTTTTTTCTTTTTTTTTTTTATTTTAAACTCGTTTTTTTTTTCTATTGTTTTCTTTTTTTTTTTTTCTTTCTTTTTCTTTTTTTCTTGAAACCTTTCTTTTTTTTTTCTTCAATTTTTTTTCTTTTTTCTTTTTTCTTTTTTTTTCTTTTTCTTTTTTTTTTATTTTTTGAATTTTTTTTTTTTTTTTTTTTTTGATGACTAAACCTTTCATTCATTTTTCTTTCTTTTTAATTTTCTTTTCATTTCTTTTTTTTCTTTAGATTTGCAATTTCTTTTTTTTTTATTTCTTGTTTTTTTTTTTCTTTTGATTTTTTTCTTTTTGCCTTTCTGTCATTTTTCTTTCTTTTTTATTTTTCTTTTTTCATTTCTTTTCTTTCTTTTTATTTTTTTGGTTCTTTTTTCTTATTGTTCTTGAAGATTTTTTCTTTCTTTTGATTTTCTTTTTTTTTTTTCATTTTTTTTCTTTTTTTTTTTCTTTCTTTCATTTCTTTTTTTTTTTTATTTTTTTCTTTCTTTTTTTCTATTGTTCTTTGCGTTTTTCTTTCCATTTTTTTTTTTTTTTTTTTCATTTTTTCTTTTTTTTATTTTCTTGCACAAATTTCTTTTCTTTCTTTTCATTTTATTTCGTTTTTTTCTATTATTCTTTGCGTTTTTTTTTTTTTTTTTTTTTTTTCTTTTGCCTTTCTTTTTTTTCTTTTTTTTTTTCTTTCTTTCATTTCTTTTTCTTTCTTTTTTTTTTTTCACTCGTTCTTTTTTTCTATTTTTTTGCATTTTTTTTTTTTTTTCAACAATTTTGCCTTTCTGTCATTTTTCTTTCTTTTTATTTTCTTTCTTTTTTTAATTTTTTTTTTTTTTTATTTTCACTCGTTTCTTTTTTTCTATTGTTCTTTGGTTTTCTTTTTTTGATTTTTTTCTTTTGCTTTTCTTCATTTTTCTTTCTTTTTATTTTATTTTCTTTCATTTCTTTTTCTTTTTTTTTTTTTACTCGTTCTTTTTTTTCTTCTTTGCTTTTTTCTTTCTTTCAATTTTTTTTTTTTTGCCTTTCTGTCATTTTTTTCTTTCTTTTTTTTTTTTTTTCATTTTTTTTCTTTCTTTTTTTTTTTTTTCTTTTTTTTAATTTGTTTTCTTTGCGTTTTTCTTTCTTAGAATTTTTTTTTTTTTTTGCCTTTTTTTTTTTTTTTTTTTTTTTTTTTTTTTCTTTTTTTTTTTTCTTTCTTTTTTTTTTTTTTTTTTTTTTTTTTCTTTTTTTTTCTTAAAATATTTTTCTTTTTTTTTTCAAAGACCTTTGGTTTTTTTTTTTTTTTTTTTATTTTCTTTTTTCATTTCTTTTTCATTCATTTTTTTTTTCCTCGTTCTTTTTTTTCTTTTATTTCTTTTTTTTTTCTTCTCCTGGCATTTTTTTTTTTTTTTCTTTTTTTTTTTTTTTTTTTGATTTTTTCTTTCATTTTTTTTTTTTTTTTTTTTTTTCTTTTTGTTTCTTTTTTTCTATTGTTCTTTGCGTTTTCTTTTTTTTTTTTTTTCTTAATCCTTTCTGTCATTTTTCTTTTTTTTTTTTTCCTTTTTTTTTTCTTTTCTTTTTTTTTTTTTTTTTCGTTTTTTAGAAATTTTTTTTTGCTTTTTTCTTTCTTTTGATTTTTTCTTTTGCCCTTTCTGTTTTTTTTTCTTTCTTTTTATTTTCTTTCAGAAAATTTTTTTTCTTTTTTTTTTCAAATGTTCGTTCTTTTTCTATTTTTTTTTTTTTTTTCTTTTTTTTAATGATTTTAAAAAATTTTTTTTCATTTTTTATTTTTTTTTATTTTCTTTCTTTTTTCTTTTTCTTTCTTTTTTTTTATTGGTTTTCTTTTTTTTATTATTTTTTAACTTTTTTTTTTTTTATTTTTTTTTTTGCCTTTTGTCATTTTTTTTTTTTTTCAATAAATTTTTCTTTCTTTTGTTTTTTTTTTTTTTTTTTGGGTTCTTTTTTTTTTATCTTTCTTTAAACGTTTTTCTTTTTTTTGATTTTGACTTTTAAATTTTTCTTCATTTTCAATTTCTTTTTTTTTTTTCTATTTCCCCAAATTTCTTTTCTTTTTTTTTAAACTCGTTCTTTTTAATTTAAAAAAAAAAAAAAGTTGTTTTTTTTCTTTTTGATTTTTTTTTTCTTTTCATTTTTGTGTCATTTTTCTTTCTTTTTATTTTCTTTTTTTTCATTTTTTTTCTTTTTCCATTTTTTTTTTTCCTTTTTTTTTTTTTCTATTGTTCTTTGCAATAAAAATTTTTTTTTTATTTTCTTTTCTGTTTTCTTTTTTTTTTCTTTTTTTTTTTTCTTTATTTCTTTTTTTTCTTTTTGTTTTATCAATCTTTTTCTTTTTTTCTTTTCTTAAAAATATGTTTTCTTTTTTCATTTTTTTTCTTTTATGTTAAATGTCATTTTTCTTTCTTTTTATTTTCTTTCTTTCATTTTTTTTCATGACGTTTTCTTTTTATTTTTCACTCGTTCTTTTTTTCTATTTTTTTTTGAGTTTTTCTTTCTTTAAATTTTTTCTTTTGCCTTTCTGTCATTTTTTTTTCTTTTTTATTTTCAGGTTTTTCATTTATTTTTCTTTCTTTTATTTTTAAGAAATTTTTTTTTTAGGATTCTTTGCGTTTTTCTTTTTTCTTCTTTTTTCTTTTTTTTTTCTGTCATTTTTCTTTTTTTTTATTTTCTTTTTTTCATTTCTTTTTTTTCTTTTAACCAAACAGCACAGTTCTTTTTTCTATTGTTCTTTTCGTTTTTTCTTTCTTTTTGATTAATCTTTTGCCTTTCTGTCATTTTTCTTTTCTTTTTTATTTTTTTTCTTTCATTTCTTTTCTTTCTTTTTTTGAGAAAATAACGTTCTTTTTTCTATTATTTTTTATTTTTTTTTTATTTTTTTTTTTTTTTCTTTCAAAATTTTTTCTTTTTATTTTCTTTCTTTCATTTCTTTTTCTTTTTTTTGTTTTTTTTCGTTCTTTTTTTTACAATATTTCTTTTTTTTTTTTTCTTTTTATATTTTTTTTTTTTTTTCATTAAGATTTTTTTTTTTCTTTTTTTTTTCTTTTTTCATTTATTTTTTTCTTTTTTTTTTTCTTTTCTTTCTTTTTTTTTCCATTTTTTTCTTTCTTTTGATTTTTTTTTATTTTTTTGATTTTTTTTTCTTTTTCTTTTTTTTATTTTTCTCATTTTCTATAAATTTCTTTTTTTTTGTTTTCCTTTTTTTTTTGCTATGTTTTTTAATTTTGCGTTTTTCTTTCTTTTATTTTTCTTTTTGCCTTATTTTTTTTTCTTTCTTTTTTTATTTTCTTTCTTAAATTTCTTTAATTTTTTTGTTTTTTCACTCGTTCTTTTTTCTTTGTTCTTTCCTTTTTCTTTTTTTTTTTTCTTTTGCCTTTTGTCATTTTTTCTTTCTTTTTATTTCTTTTCTTTCAAATTTTTTTTTCTTTTTTAAATTTTTCACTCCTTTCTTTTTTTCTATTGTTCTTTGCGTTTTTTTTCTTTTGATTTTTTTCTTTTGCCTTTCTGTCATTTTTTTTTCTTTTTTTTTCTTTCTTTCATTTCTTTTTCTTTTTTTTTTTTTTTTTTTTTTCTTTTACAAATTGTTTTTTGCTGGAAAAAAAAAAAAAAAAATTTTTTCTTTTTTTTTCTTTCATTTTTTCTTTCTTTTAAAATTTTTTTTTTTTCATTTCTTTTCTTTCTTTTTTATTTTTCACTCATTTTTTTTTTTTCTTTTTTTTTCTTTCTTTTTTTTTTTTTTTTTGCCTTTCTGTCATTTTCTTTTTTTTGGAAGAAAAGAAAAATTTCTTTTTTGAAAAGAATTTTTTCACTCGTTCTTTTTTTATTAAAACAAAAGATCTTTCAATTTTTTCTTTTGCCTTTCTTTCATTTTTTTTTCTTTTTTATTTTCTTTCTTTTTTTTTTTTTTTTTTGGAATTTTCAGTTCTTTTTTCTTTCTTTTGTTCAGAAATTTTTTTATTTCTTTCTTTTGATTTATTCATCTTTTGTCATTCTGTTTACCATTTTCACAATTTTTTTTTTCTTTATTTTCTTTCATACTTTTATATTTTTTTTTTTATTTGTTTCATTCTTTTTTTTCTTTTTCTGTTTTATTTCATTTCCTTTCCCTTTCTTTTGTCTGATATCTTTCTTTCTTTTTCTTTCTTTTGATTTTTCTTCTTTGTTTATCTGTCTATTATTTTTCTTTCTTTCTTATTATCTTTCTTTCATTCTCTTTTCTTTCTTTTTGTTTTCAGTTCTTTTTAAATTAACAATTTTTTGAATTTCTTTTTTTTCCTTTTCTTTTGATTTTTTTTTCTGTTGTAAAATATATTATAATAAAATATATATATATATATATAACAGATAGAAAAGGGAAAATAAAATTAGAAAAAAAAAAAAAAATTTATATCTATATTTAAAATAGCTATATAGTTATAAAGATATTTTAAAATGAAATCAATTCATTATTAAAATAATATATATATATATATATATATATATATATATATATATATATATATATATAATTACTTTAAAAACAAAGATACCGTATAGTATAAGAAAATAGGAAATAAATAGAATAAGTTTAATATTAAACATATTATTGATGGTAAAAATGTATTCATAGTAATTTAGTGATAGAAAATTTATTTTTTTTGTAATGGGTATTGACGATAAATTTTTTAAAAGCATATAGAAAGGTCAGAGGAAAATTCAATATTTTGTCTAAATCAAATGGTCACAGTTGTTTGCATTTTGTCTTTGAATGAACAACATTTAACGCAAGTTCATCAGGATATTATATTCAAAATAAGGTAATTGTCAAATGAAGACAATTCACGCAAATTTTGTAGTTTTTATTTGTTTTACAAGATGAAAATGATCATTAACCTAATGTAATACAATTCCTTTAAATATAAAATATGCTGCTCTAATTTAATTAAAACATTAAGATCTGTGTGTGTGTATCAGTTTTAAATTTATCTTATTAACATGATTCACTTGGATTATATACCAACGTATTATTACCTGCATATATATATATATTTGTATGAATGTTTTTTTTTCTGGACATAAAGGATTTTAAAATTGTCCAAGTGTTCTGTATTTCCGGGCATTTTAAAATATTCATCAGCCTTTACTAAATTTTTTTTTTTTGTTGTTTTTTTTATATTTTTAACTGAATTGTGGATTTATTTTTAATTCAGTTTTGATTGATTTTCAAACCAAACACAGTTAGTAAATTATGTCCGTTTCATAGTTCTTCTTTTTTAAACTTGGCCATGAGAATTGTTTTACCATGAATTAACTGGTTGTCTCAACAAAATATAAAAATCAAGATGGCCAAAGCTTACAAAAAAATGTCGTGAATAATATAATAAAGACGAGGGACAACAGCGAAAATTTAACAATGTCAATAGTGTAAAAAAAAAAAAAATATCTCAACTCAGAAATAGAGACATATGTTGTAAAACTTTGTAAACATTTAGTGTTAGCTTTTTTTTTTTTGAATTATAGTGCTTCCGTTATTATGTATTAATTCTTTTTCTACGTAGATGAAGTTATTATATTTGCATTTTATGTTGTGGATAGTGTTTGGTAGATTTTTTTTTTTTGTTTTTTTACATTAGCTGACCTAATTCCCAACTCCTTGAGAGAGCCTCGTTACGCCTGCTTGGTCTCTCACGCTGTCCACTGACATGACGTGGAATAAATACAGTGAATCAATAGCTTCATCCACCGCAAGGAAAGTTGTTTCACTGTGTCGTGCCAGAAAGTTTTTTCTCGTCTGAGTCCATCCTTCAAATCTATAAATCAACCATTCATCCTTGCATGGAATATTGCTGTCATATATGGTCTGATGCCCCGCTGTACGTCTCGAGGTCCTCGACAAAATCCAGAGATGAATATGCAAGATGATAGGTCCTGGTCTGGCATCTAGTCTACAATCGCTATCCCACAGACGTGCCGTGGCCTCCCTCTGTCTCTTCTACAAGTATTTTCACGGCAACTGTTCCGACGAGCTACTGTCGCTGGTTCCTGGACTTCATGAATTTAAATGAGCTACCAGGCTGGCATCTCAGTCCCACCCTTTCACTGTCAAACGGTTAAATGTAACCTTCTCTTCTTCTCAAACAGCTTCTTCTCTTCCACACTTCCAATCTGTGGAACTCCTTCCCTTACTTGATTCCCCTGATGACTATAATCTTCAAATATTCAAGTGTAATGTCAATCGACATCTGACACCCTGAGCTAGTTCCCCGTCCTTCTCTATATCCTTCCTCAAACACGCCTCTTTACTCTTAGTCTCAATCCTCTGTAACTTCTTGCGTGCTAGTGGCACTCCGCCTTACTTGGGGTGAATTGCCTTTAAAAAAAAAAAGAAATAAAAAAAAAAATTTCCCAGTGCGTGGATTTTTTATCTGAGGTTTGGTGGGTGGGAATGAAAATGCCAAAAGACAAAGCACAGGTGAGGAAGAATTGGCGAGAACAGGAAATGATCAATCGTTTAGCGGATTATCGAGGCATGATGAGCCAAGGGGTCGTTTCAGGCAGGATGTTAACCATGGGGCGACTTGTATATTATATATTAGGACATAAATTACAAGCTTGGATATTGTTGATTTGAATGATAATTCTCTCTGGGAGAGCGGTAAATCACAGGGACAGACAGAATGAATAGAATTATTTCGGATGAAATTTATTCAGCGCTTAACTTTCAGACCATATCCGAAATTTCATTTCACACAATGACATTTTTATTTTTTTTTATATATCAGTTTCGATTTTGCTACTTGATACTTCAACTCTTCAACTTTTTGTTCCCTCCGCTGTGGCTATGCATTGAACTCAACTCTTTGGGTTAAGTCACTTTTGGATCACTCAACTAACGCTTTTATCCACTTGGCTATGGAGAGTTGAGTTACCAAGGAGAATTAACTGGGAAATTCAACAAATATCACCTGAAGAAGACCGGGGCGTACAACGGCCGAAATGTCGTGAATAAGCCAATAAAGACGAGGACAACAGGCCAAACGATGTCAATAGTGTAAATAGTTACAATATCTCATCTCAGAAATAGAGACATATGTTGTAAAAACTTTATCCACAGATTTGGTATTAAGTGCTTAATCTTTAAGCTAATAATCATCACCTTT
>CAHIKZ030005144.1:5000-45000 GCA_903632075.3 Acanthosepion pharaonis
TTCTCTGGTCCCAAATTAGAGCCCATACTTACCTAAACAAAACAGACCAAACCCGGATATAAGAGAAACCCGGATATATGAGACTTCTTCTCCGGTCCCGACAACTCTCTTATATCCGGGTTACACTGTACTTATTGATTAAAAAAATGAGTAATTAATGTATAACATTATCCATAACATTATATAATCTATAAAATTATATGATGTATAATATTGTATAATATTATATTATGTATAACATTATATAATGTATAACATTAGTAATTATATAATGTATAACATTATATAATGTATAATATTAGTAATGAATGTATAACATTATCCCTAACTACATGTACAAGATAAAATTAGTAATTAATGTATAACATTATCCATAACTACATGTACAAAAATATCGTTTGTGATAAAATTCTTTTTCCCACAATATAGCTATTTGTACTATGTTATAATGCATATTGCCTGAACAATAATAATATTAATTTTTTTTTTTAACATTAAAGTATATTTAATCACATCTCCCTAAGAGCTGTCGCGATCTGTTAGTAGACTAATTTTGGTGAAACCGAAAACATGAAAGGAAACAGACAAAAATAAATGGAATAAAAATAAAAATTCTATCTAATGCTCTAAAATATCTAAAGAAACGTCTTATTCGTTTTCAAGCAAACTTATTCATGCAAAATATACATATCGTTACGCCAACAGGTCTGCAAGCTGCCATTCACAGATTAGGAGTTTTTGAAATATGCTGAATTCTTTATAAATAGGGACAAAACGAATGTAGCATCAACAACAACAACAACACATGCACACAGAACCGCACTCATGCACAATAAATAAATCACTTCTCTTTCTCAGACACTTTTCCTATTCTTGGATTCGCACCAAATTTATTTGATGTGATTCTAGTTCCAACGTTTAAATTCTGCATTTCATTATCCCGTTCGTCTCTTCTTGATTTGATGTCTATATATAACAAATCATGAATGCACATGGAACTCCTCCTCTACTTCGTCTTATTAATTAACACAAGCTGTCCTCACATAGATAAATATATTCCTCCATTCATGCCAGTACACACATATATATGCGCATGCTTAATTGTATACGCATGCGCAACTGCCCACATTGTTTTATTGAAATGTTCCTTGCAGCCATATTTATTTAAGCCCTGTACATCTCGACGTGTTTTAATGGGTAGCAACCTTGTTTCGCCAGATCTATTTACGAGTGAATAGTGACGTCGATCCTCAGTGGGTGCTTCACACATTCGGCCTTAGAAAATAACTAATGATACTTTTCCTGCTCGTAATAGCGACATCTCTCAGTTGCATCTCAGTCTTCGGGCAGAGGGTAACTCAGTTGTCTGTCGGCGGACAGAGACGCAGCTGAGGAAAATGCTAATAGGTACCCGGTCCTGGGGATCAGCTACCCGCGGAACTAACCTATTTCTGCCATATGCCACCCCTCTTTTCACTCTCTCTCTCTCTCTCTCTCTCTCTCTCTCTCTATATATATATATATATATATATATATATATATATATATATATATATATATATATATATGTATATACTCTACAATCACGATACATTTGTTGCTGACATATTTTCCACAATCGTCAATGATGCCCTGTCTATGTTCCGGTTTATCATGACATTAAAATTAACTCACCCACCTGCACGCCAAAGCTGACTTTTCTATTTAGCGTAGATCTGACATTTAATTGGTTAATCGAAACATACCCACAAGTCTAATTTTAAATCTGACTTTATGTCTCCCTCCGTTTAACTTTCGGAAAACAAGTAACACTTTGTTTTTATATTTCCATAAAAATCATTTAATTACCACTTACTTACCATCGCCTGAAGAAATACAATCATAGAATTGAAACATGAATAATAATAATAATAATAATAATAATAATAATAATAATAATAATAATAATATATTGTTCTACGTTGTATTGAGCACTTTTTTAAAAGTAAATATTACGAACAGTGAAAATTTACTCCATTTGTTCTTGCTCTCATCTGTGTATATATATATATATATATATATATATATATATATATATATATATATATAGTCATCTACAGACAGACATTTTCGCAGCTCATCAGTGTTCCTAGACATCCGATCGCTTCAAGTCGGGATTTAAACCCAGCTGAATTAGCATCAGTCGGAGATTCTACTCCTAAGCTATTGGTGTTCGGTAGGGAGGAGGGTGAATTTTTACGTATTTATTTTTAAATAAAACGCCAGTGACCGAGATTACTCAATCCTTAGAAGAGTCTTGCATTATCAGCAGTTGTAGTCACTGTTTACATATTCGCACTCTCTCTATAAATATATATATATATATATATATATATATATATATATATATATATATAGTGGAACCTCAATCTAACGGACTAATAGGGGTGGGTTAAAGTCGTTTGTCTGTTAATTTGAAGCAATTTTTTCGTGGCCTAAAAACTCCCAGTACAGTACAAAATTATTTTAAATAAATTTAAATACAGTGGGGGTATATATATATTTTGTTTTTAAGTTACTATATAGTAATTGAAAGTAAATTACACAGAGATAGAGGGGGAGAGTAATGCTGTTTTTATGTCTTTCTGCTTTATGAGTTTCTGGAATTTAAAACGGAACGGTTACACAGTATCTTTGTTACAACTAGCACTTTCACCTTGTACCGCTTTGTTACGAATACCATGTCGATTACTGAATTGCCACAGCCAACCTGTAATACCCTTGAATTTGACATCCAAAGATTCGGCTAATTTATTTGATGCATCAGGAATCTCAACACCACATACATTAACGTTCGCTGACCACTGTTACACATACAACTTGCAAACAGCTTCCTCCGGCTCCCTACTTTGACTATTATTATGTGCTTATATTTATGCACAACAACTTTCTTATCCTTGGTAGGGTCCACATGAAACTTCATTGCAAAAGCTTGGCGTTTTTCCTTACTCCGACGTATGTTACTTAGAGTTTGTTGAGGCACCTCGACGCAGTGTAATGGTTAGCAAGCTTAGCTCGCTAGAACAATTACGACTGAGTAGTGAGTTCGATCCTCACTGGGTGCCCCATACTTTCGGCCTTGTGCCACATCTAAGCTACGCTTGGAAAATCAAAGGGGCATCTCGAGGCGGTGTAATGGTTAGCAAGCTTGGCTCGCTAGAACAATTACGACTGAGTAGTGAGTTCGATCCTCACTGGGTGCCCCATACTTTCGGCCTTGTGCCACATCTAAGCTACGCTTGGAAAATCAAAGGGGGCACCTCGAGGCGGTGTAATGGTTAGCAAGCTTGGCTCGCTAGAACAATTACGACTGAGTAGTGAGTTCGATCCTCACTGGGTGCCCCATACTTTCGGCCTTGTGCCACATCTAAGCTACGCTTAGAATAAAAGGGCATCTCAGAGTGGTGTAAGGATTAGCAAGCTTGTCTCGCTAGTAACAATTACGACTGAGTAGTGAGTTCGATCCTCACTGGGTGCTCCTTACTTTCGACCTTGTGCCACATCTAAGCCACGCTTGGAAAATCAAAGGGGGCACCTCGAGGCGTTGTAATGGTTAGCAAGCTTGGCTCGCTAGAACAATTACGACTGAGTAGTGAGTTCGATCCTCACTGGGTGCCCCCTAATTTCGGCCTTGTGCCACATCTAAGCTACGCTTGGAAAATCAGTACTTCGAGTTTGTTTTTTCACAGAAAATCCCGTCTCCAACTTCTTAATAAGTCTGAATGTGTCACCAATACTAAGTTTAGTGCCCCTTTTCACCTCCGAAACGACTGGATGCCATAATGAAGGGCTTCACAAAAAAAAAAAAAAAAAAAATACTACACCAAAATCAGTATAAAATGTACCAGAAACGACGCCTGGATGTATACGACGAGCGCTCAAATAAACAACAGCGTCCATTCCCTGGGCTACCAGTCTCTGTCTCTTGATTACGCCAGTAAACAACAGCGGCCAATTCTGGAACTAACGAACTTTGCTCGCAAGGCGCGGACGTTTTGAGTTTTAGATGGAAACATACCATTTCGGCGGATTTTGTCCGTTGGTTCCGGGAATGTTGGTTCTAGGTTTTACTGTACACACACACACACACACACACACACACACACACACACATACATATATATATATATATATATATATATATATATATATATATATATATATATATAAGCAAATCTCCCCAAGCAAGGCAGGATTGCCACTAGCACAGAAGGGGTTACAGAGAGTGAGAGTAAGAGTAAAGAGTAATCGGGGAAAGGATAAAGAGAAGGACAGGGATCAAGGTCAAGGCATCAGAAGATGTCGATTGATATTACATTTGAGTATTTGAAGATTATAGCTATCAGGGAAGCAAGTGATAGGAAGGGAGTTCCGCTGACGGGGGGGTGAGATAAGAAGCTGTTGGAGTAGAAGTGATGGCTACATTTAGTCATTTCGACAGTGAAAGGGTGGGAGCGAGATGCCAACCTAGTAACGCCCCTAGATTAATGCAATTTGGGAACCACTGAAAGTAGCTCGTCGGAGCAGTTGCCATGAAAATACTTGTAGAAAAGGCAGAGCGAAGCCACAACACGTCTGTGAGATTGCGACTGCAGACGGGATACCAAATCAAAACCAACCACGTTGCATATCCGTCTCTGGATTTTATCTAAGACCTCGAGATGAACAGCGGGAGCACCTGACCATATATGGCAGCAGTATTCCATGCAAGGACGAATGGCTGATTTGTAGATTTGAATGATAGACTCCAGCGAGGAGAACCTTCTGGCGCGACACAGAGAACCAACTTTCCTTGCGGTAGATGAGGCTATAGATTCAATGTAGTTGTTCCACTTCAGCTCAGCGATCAACCTGAGATCAAGCAGGCGAGGAGAGTCACTCTTGTGGAGTTGGGTATCAGCCATCCTGATGGGAGGCTGGGAGGGTTCTCTTTGGTGGGTAACTGAGTGCAGTTTCGTTTAGAGGCATTAAAGTTTACAAGCCATTTCCTGTCCCAGTCAACCACAGATTGGAGGTCCTTCTCGAGGCCTACTGCCAAGTTAGTTTTGTCAACGATGCCGGATCTGCTATTAAGGTAGGAGAAAATTGTCGTGTCCTCAGCGTAGATGTCAACTTGGGAGCTGATGACATCAGGAAGATCGTTGATGAAGATCAGAAACAGTGTAGGACCCATGATATAGCCTTGGGGAACACGCGTTCGAGTGAAAGAAACTAGAGGAGAACCCGTTTAGGAAGACCTTCATTTCACAGTTTGACAGGAATGATTTAATTAAGTCAAATAATTCTCCTGTAATGCCTGAAGCTTACGAAGGCCAGATGCCAGACCCTATCAAACGCCTTAGAGATATCTAAAGCTACGGCTCGAGATTCTCCGTTATTGTCAAGTGCTTGGTATATAAATCCAGTTATGGTCGTGAACACGTCAGCGGTGGACCGGGCAAAGCGAAAACCATATTGCTTGTCTAAGATCATGGGATGTAAGGTGCTTGACCACTTCGCCGTTGATTAAAGCCTCGAAGAACTTAGCCGAAGAGTGGCAGGAGACTTAGAGGATGGTAGTTAGATGGTTCAGAAGGGGCACCGGAGCTCTTAAAGACATCAGAAGAGGACTTCCAATAGAACGGAAAGCAAAATCAGTGAGGCGATATTTATATAGTTTGGAGAAGACTGGTGCCAGTTCAGGAGCACATTTCTTCAGGACAACGGCTGGTATCCCGTCCCGCTACTAGCCTTATAGGGGTCTAATTTGGGGACGATGTCCAAAACCATCGATGTGGTATCACTCAACAGAGTCTCAGTTCTAGGGGGGAAATCAGTGTGGGTACTCCAGATATATATATATATATATATATATATATATATATATATAGAGAGAGAGAGAGAGAGAGACTGAGAGAGAGAGACTGAGAGAGAGAGAGAGAGAGACTGAGAGAGAGAGACTGAGAGAGAGAGAGACTGAGAGAGAGAGACTGAGAGAGAGTTAAGTGTGATATTAAATGACGGCAACCATTCTTTTATCCATGTTTCTTTAAATATGAGAGAAAATAAATATTTTTTCAGTTCCTCATTCAATTTTTCTGAAAGTTTCTAAGTCTTCTATGAGAAGAGAGAGAGCGGAAAAGTTTTCCTGTATTTATTTTTCTAGGCTAACTTCCGGCTAATATTTTAATCATTGTCAACGCAGTCAACGGAGATTTGCTGGTAAGGGGACTTAAAAAAAAAAATATATATATATATATATATATATATATATATATATGCCAAATGGGTAAATATGGGTATATACCAAATGGGTAAATATAGTTAGATGTACGAGCGAGCGAGCGATCATATACAAATACATATAAATACTGTATAGTATAAGAAAAACTGTTCAGTGTATATATTAAGAAATATGCATAATACCTTACAATGATTGCACAACTCTGAGTTTCATGCCGACGTGAAACTCACAGTCTTACAATCAGAATAAGATATTATGTATATTTCTTAATATAGATAGATATTATGTGTATATGTAGAATATATTTGGGAAGAAACGTTATTTATATTTTGTGACAATTTTGTGTATGAAATAATCGTATGTTGTTTTGCATTATATCAACTCATTTTGTGTTTATCTATCTATCTATCTATCTATCTATCTATCTATCTATCTATCTATATATATATATATATATATATATATATATATATATATATATACAGAGAGAGAGAAAGAGAGAAATATATATTTCAGTTGATATGTATATACATATATATATATATATATACATGTTATATATGATCACATAACTACATAACTATTAAATAAACTCTCTCCTCTTCTTTCTCTTTTTTTCTCTCTTTTTATTCTATCTATCTTCCTGAATGTGTGTGTGTGTGTGTGTGTGTGTGTGTGTGTGTGTGTGTGTGTGTGTGTGTGTGTGTGTGTGTGTGTGTGTGTATTTATGCACATGATATTCCCTGGGACTCAGCTATTATTGCAAAGACACTGACATTGGAGAAATTATTATTTGCAGCTGACTATTTGCTGTTTTTTTTTTTTTTGTTATTTTTTTATATTTTATTATTTATTTCAATGTTTCCTTTGCAACAGTCTCACAATTTTCAAATCGTTTTTCCCAGAAGAATTTCCAGTCGTTTCTTGGTGTCAAATTCTGTCAACTTTGATGAAGTGTGTTTTTGTTTGTTATTTTTCGTTGGCGTATTCAGTTTGAAATGTGGTCTACCTTAGCTTTCTGACAGGTCTGCTATCTTGACGCCAAAAAAAATAGTGTTTCTGCAGCAGGTACTATCCCGTGGTTAAATGAGATTTTACACGAAAACAAAAATACTGAAATTTAAAATATACATATGTATATACGTATATATTTCTTATTACTTTAAACATTATATTTTAGTAGATATGCATGTTTGAGTAAATTTATTTTTTTTTGTTTTTGTTTTTTTTTTGTTTTTGTTTTTGTTCTTTGCGCTCGCATTTGAGAGTCTTAATAAAGAGGTAATGTTGGATTAAAAATAAGATGTATTAATTCTGTTTTTTTAGAATGTCTAATAGTATCCGAACAAAGGTTGATTAAGAAACAAAGTGAAAAATCTATAAATCACGTTTCGGCGAGAACGTCAGCTCTCTCTCTGACTTCTTCAGGTTATAATGAAAGAAAGACAAAATTGAATTTAAGAAAAAATTCTCTGTGATCTCTGAGGATAAGCGGGGACCATAAATCAATATACGTTATCGCATTCATGACCAGACCCCAAAGAGTGTTTGTTACCTGTTTGTTACAAACACACACACACACACACACACACACGCGCGCGCACACACACAAACACACACACACACACACACACACATACTCCCGTTTCGTGTTCCTTCTTCATCGGTAAGGATACTGTCCAGACATCAACTGACCTACAGAAGAACAGATATAAAATAATAGTTCTATATTCTGTTCTTTGTGTTTAAAACAATTTGCCCGTCTTAAAACTTTGTTTAGCTTTCAATAGAAGGACTTTTCATTACTAGATTTTTTTTAAATCGTCACAGTATTTAGTATTGTTGAAGTTATCGCTAACATTTTTTTTTGTTGATATTTACACATTCTACGTTTCGTTCGATCTCACAAACCAATCGATTAAATTTGAATAAGCTGAGTTGTTTGGAAAAATACTTTGACAAAATCCCTACTTCGTGGTTTAATACTTTAATTTAATTTAATTTAATTTAATTTTATAGGACTCCATGGTGAACAATATTTGTTCCTTTTTAACGGCGAATAATAAATTCTTAGGATTTCTTACTCTTGAGCATGCAACATACAACTGACCATGCGTAAATATTTATTTGTGAATCACAATTCCAACATTTTAAAGCGTTTGGCCTTGTGATTTGTTTACAATTCTCGCAAACACAGAGAGAACTGGAAAGTGGATTCGTGTATTTTTAGAATAGTATGAGTATTTTATATGTTAAATAATAAAACTTTTAATTTTTCCAAAAATACCAATAAGAATTTATTGTACTAAGCTACGCACGCTAGTAAAAAAAAACCTGTAATTTGCACCCGCTTACCTGTTTTCACATCTCCCCAAACTTTGGCTTCAATCGGTAAATGCATGGCTCTTTCAAAGGATTTGAAGTACGGACGGACGGAAGTCACAGAATTTTATATATAGATTTGGGTACGCTTTTGGATCTCTGTGCCACTTTCCGTCGTTTGTTACTACACTACCGCAAGCAGTGTGCAGCAAGGAGAAGCAAACAGCAGTCATCCGAATCTGCAAAGAACATGCTACTTCATTGATGATAACTTACCGGTTCGCCATTAGCATCTCTTCCTGAATCTTCCCGTCAGGGCTGAGTGAATTTCTGTACCTGCTTGAATCCGAGGTCTCCATTTCGAAATTCACACCCTTGTCTGCCTCTCTGGCTAATGACTGTTCATTTTAATATTAGTGTAATTAAAAGATGAGCTAACTATTGTAAAGCAATTTCTTTTTCTCTCTTTCTGTTTTGTGTTACGTTTTGCTTTTTTTTTTTTATAATTTCTCACACGTCATGATTCATTCAAGCAGGTAACGTTTAACAATAAAAATAATTACACAAGTTAGCACTTTTTAACTTTTTTCAGTTCATTCAAGCCATTCTTTACTTGAGTCACAGAACTATGAAGTAAGTTTGCGTCTTTTATTTTCAGAAATTATTTCGATTAAACATTACATTCGGACAAGTTTGTTTTTGTCACGACGTTTTGTGTGTGTGTGTGCGTGTTTTGGCACATGGCACGTGGAACTAGAACAGTCTACCCCAGTGATCGAAATAAAGGGTTCAGTTCGAAATTCCAACCACCTGAAGAAGGCCGGAGCGTACAACGTTGTGACAAATATGGCGACAAAGATGAGGATAATAGTCCGACTAATGTAAATACTGTACATAATACCTCATCTCAGAAATATAGACAGACTCTGTTTTTTTTTTTTGTTTTTTTGTCTTTTTTTCCAGGTTGCATTTGGTAACCATATGAGAAGGCCAAACGGAACATTTTTAAGGAAGTTGTTTTATTTTTATACCTGTCACAACCGATGTCGTTTTGGAAGAGCATAGACAGTTTAAAGAAGGTCGAAATTTAGATTAGTGGAACACTGAGTCAATAGCACTAATGCCGGAAACTCCCCGAGGAGTATCGATTCACATCTCTCAATACGCTAGACATTTCTATTATGGATTCTGTAGCAAGTACTTAAAAAAAATGACATGTTACCTCCATAGCCAACCGATTTTGAATTCGCAGTGGCTGTTCTAGTTCGTTTTGCCAATTATGGCTGAAGAGAACAGTCTGTCTGTAGCAGGAAACCTGCGATTCTGTAGCACAGACGCTGGAAACACTCGCAAAGGATTCTGGTTCATTATGCACCGACGTGACCTGCGTTAAGCACAAAAGCCTTCTGTCTTCTCAACGAACATTCGCTAATTTTATACGTTCTTGCCAAGCCAGAGAATTTGCATAATGGATATTTACTTGACCCCCACTGAGTCAGGTTGTGACACAAGGTCATTTTTTAACGTGGGGACCCGAGTGTTTTCACTCGGGCCGCTGGTCTAAGCTAGTCTTTGCTGGTCATAACTTGTCCAGGCTGGTCAGTGCTGATCTAAGCTAGAGATAGCTGGTCTTGGCTTGTCATAGCTGGTCCAAACTAGTCAAAGCCGGTCCAAGCTAGTCGTAGCCGTGATACCACCATCAAAGGAACTTACGATGTAAACTTTCTCCAACGTTTTATTTTTTTTTTCGAAAGAGATTGTAAGGAACTCGATTGAAATCCAAACTTCATTCGGCAATTTCTCGACAACGTTAGAATAAAAACAAAAACGATGAAATTGGTATGAACAACTTCATGTATATCATTCACAATAACACATCGAGCAGAAAATATTGATATAAGTTTGTTTTTTTTTTCTTTGTTTATAATGCATATTTCGAGATAATGCTAGCATTTCAATGATGAACTCGGTGTTTAGTGCTGATGTGAATTATTCTGGAGTTTTCATCATCAGTCTTTTAAATTCTTGTAGTCATTAAGTGTTAATCTTAGCCATTGAAACGCATCAAGGAGAACGCAAGGGTGCAGTTGATGGAAGAAGATAAATTTTATTTTACACTATATTTTTAACAAACAAAATAGAAGCCTCGTTGAGATAAGTGTGTGACACTCAAATGCGCCAGCCTTAAATAAGCTAGGTTTGGATAAATAACGAAAGATGCCTTCTAAAAACAAAGCAAAGGATTATGAAAGAGAAATTTTTTGTTAGTGATGAACTTCTCGGTAAGAAAATATCTATTCGTAACTTTTCTAAGTGTATCTGCGTGAAAGTGAAGGCAAGGAAACCTACTGGAATTCGAAATCTGTTCGATGGTCTTTCCGAAACGTTTCAAGAAAAACAAGAACAATGGAAATGATTTGAATTACTCCATGAATAATATTAAGAATAAAATGTCTCTGGAATTGGTAGAAAATATTGATTGATATTTGGGTATTTTTTTCTTCTTCTTATTTGACTTTAATTTATATTTTGTTATAACGCTTTTATTTCAATGAGCAACTCAGTTTTTAGTGCTGATGGGAATAATTCTATAGTTCTCACCATCTGTCTTTTAAATTATTCTAGCCATTAAGTGATGTTATTATTATGAATCTGAGACGAGTTACAGAACTCGAAACAATTCATGAAGTTTAACAATGCAGTGAAAATAGTTTATTGTTTTCAACAAAGGCTTATCAACGCGGAAATTTATATTCGATTAAGAACTAAAAAAAACAAAAAAACATGAACCTTAGTTTCCAGAATCCATATTCGGATATTCTACAATTTCTTAGCGATTGTTATTGCGTTTAAATCACAAAATGAAATGTTATTGTTTTTATATTAATTATTCAGACAATATCCACCTTCATATTTTCGTCCTCGGTATGACGATAAACTACATCCGGCAGCAAGGCCTGTGATCGAGAGATTGGAGGTTTTGAGGAGTGTGGAACCACCTCTTAACTGTTGTTGTTCCCAGGTGTACCCTGACTTAAGTTGACAGTACCTGTTAGGGTACCAACTATGAGCAAATAGTGAATCCTCGAGGAAAATCAACAATTAATTGTTATAATAAAATGACCAACAATACATTTTTCGCAAAATGACAATCAATGCAACTCTTATTTTTTTTTTTAAGAAAGACATATTTATAGTAAAATTTCCAACCAAATTATTTTATGATTTACAAAATATACATTTAAAAATCATAGTTTTCGGTTTGGTTTGGCTTGGTTTGTTATATGGCATATCAACTCAAAAGGCTTATTTAATATATATATATATATATATATATATATATATATATATATATATATATATATATATGATAATCTGCATAATGTAGACCCAGGAAGAGATCTATGTCAAATACCAGAGCAAAATTATTATTAATAAAATAATATCAAATACTTAAAATCCCATAGGTAATAATTTTTATTTCATAAGAGCTTTAAAATAAAAAAGCAGCTCCTAATCTTCAAGACCTTCCAAAAAATCACCCAGGTTTTGAAGATTTAGACCTGCTTTTTTTTAAAGCTCTCAGGAAATAAAAATGTCTACCTAAGGGATTTTAAGTGTTTGATATTCTTTAATTAATAATAATATATAATATATAAATATATATATATATATATATATATATATATATATATATATATATATATATATATAAATACAAATATAGGTAACTATACTCGTCTCGAAATACCTTCGAATTTTTGATTTGCCAATAATCAAATCAATCTCGAGAGAAAAAAAGGTTTTAAAAAAGAAAGAGCTAGAAACATGAAAGTCTGTCGAAAAAAATCTCACAGATACAGGTTTAAAGCCCAAAGAAAAAAAACCGACACGAGTAAACAAATGACTAACAAGAGAGCTAAATACAACCGTAGAGCAGACCTAGATAAACCTTGTGAGCCATACTGGCTCACTAGGTCTATCTATCTATCTATCTATCTATCTATATATATATATATATATATATATATATATATATATATATATATATATTGCTGGTAATAATGTAAAGCTGGTAGTATTTTTTCTTAAAAATCCATTGCTGGTATTAAAACCTGTTTTTACATGTTTTAACCCCAGTTTGGGGGTTAATTATTTGCCCATAGTTGGGTCCCTAACAGGTGCTACCACCCGGGTCAGGATGGACCTCGGTACACCAGCAATGAAGAGGTGGTTCCACGTTCCTCAAAAACCTCCTGATCAGAGGTCTTGCTGCTGGATGTAGTTTATCTTGCTACCCTGGACTCATAGCTTTCCTCTGGAAGCATAAAATTATGCACAAAATGTCTGAAGGCGAAAGCATAAAAATTGCATACAAAATATTTAGATTTCTGTTTGATATGCCACCAAACAACAACCATGAAAGAACTCCTATGATAATATCCTGTAATTAATTCAAGAAGTAAAAACTGCATTCCAAAATATAACTTTAACAAAACTACAAGATAAACCACAATGTGCATCGCCTCTAGCAGTCCTATCCACACAAGCATGTATATACACAAAAGCTGAGTATCATGTGCCATGTATTCAATTGTGAAAGCAGAATAACAGATATTGTTATGGGACCTTACCCATAAATAACATAATGGACTATTCCATACGTAATAAATACTGCGCCTCAAGAGGAAGCAGGGAGTTCAGTCCGAAGTCGGGCGACCGGCTGATCGGTTGAACTCTCTGCCTTCGGGCGGGGAGGAACCCGAATGAGGCTACGCCGAAGGGCGGAATCGCTTTCGGGGAGGTAAACCGACCCTGAACCCGTTTATATGGGTCCAAAGGGCATATTTTTGGCCGAGTCCACGGGCTCGAAAATCCCACGTTAAACCAGCCTTGTGCCACATGATGCCCTCGTGGTGGGGTGACTAAATACTGTTCAGTCTGAAGTCTGGAGTGAGGTCCGTCAGAAGTCCGTCATTCAGAGCGAGTGAGTCAGTCAGTCGAGTCAAAGGCAGTCCGAAACAGAGTCGCGTTCAATTATTACTAAACCTGATTGTTCGGACTAACATTTTCTACTTCTCTGTATATATTCCTATTTGTAATATATCTGTGTTATTCCATATCCGTGTTCGAGTTCTTCTTTATTGGTTCCACCTTGGACTATCACCGTGGTATAAGGAACCGGACCATAACAGATATCATATTTTTATTACTTCAAGGTCGTAAGATAATTAAATTTCGATATTAAATGACCCATAAGAAGTTGATATGCCGTTAAACAAACAAACCAAATCAGGCTTCATATTTCTTGTCTCTGTGGATATGTACGTAAATACATCAATAATTGTGTAGCCTAATAGTATCAAGATATGTTTCTGTCTGAATATCTGGGACGATGAGTTATCATTACTTATGTGACGTCGTCCCCCGGTCGCAGCGCCAACTGTGACGTTCTATCCTGATCTACCACGGCGCCAGTTGTGACGTGGCCGTTCCAGGGTCCTATCCCGGTCACGACACCAGTTGTGACGTCCCTAAACAGCACCAATTGTGACGTCTTCGCCGCGGCGCCAGCTGTTCGCTCCTCGCTGCTCCGTCCGGGTGTCGCTGCTCCAAACGTGACATCCGCCTGTCGCGTCAGTCGTGTTGCCTCGTACTGTGACGACCAACTGGCTTGGTATCGGTCGCGGCACCCAAATGTGACGTTCTAACCTTTTGGTGATTCGGGTGGGAATCTGGTTAGATTTGATATCAGCCTAGTCGTTCCCAACTCGCTTCCAAGGCCTGGTTACCAAGGTAACTGCACTGATCTCCAGTCTGCCTACCCACGTTGTGAATTGATCTTAGATAGACGAGATCAAACAGTGGTTGGGGCCGCAATGCAAATTGAGTTAAACGGGGGTGATCACACACAAATATGCATAAAAGAAAATAAAATGAAAACTCAAAAAGTTCAAAGTATCAAAGAAAAAGGTAACAAACTTTATGTCTAGTTGTTCGATACATAGGACTGCATCTATCTCCCGACCCGTTCTGTGGATTGTGACACGTCGTTTTCGCTAGGCAAGTTTTAACGCTTCAAGTTGTTTGCTCTCTAAGAAATTTGTGTTTCGGTGTGTCTTTGGACGAAAGTCGAAAAACTTATTTCGGTGGTCTGGTTCTAAGTCGCTCTTCAAAATAATTGTTCTTGGTTGAAAAGGAGTCCGAAATTTTGCGTGAATCTTGGTCAGGGATCTTGAGGCGGCTTCAACTCTGGAAACTGGAGCTCGAACTTTGGATACTCATCTCTGCCGCCAGGGCCCGAACTGATTTCTGCCTGTTGAGGCCTGGCTTTTATTGACGCCGACAAAAACCGGGTTGGGTCTGTTGGCGTCGGGGAGTTCCTCGATAATTCTAAATACATATCCACCTCTTTTATTTCTGGTTAGGGATTTTCCACTCTTTTCCATTTTTGGTAAATTTTTTTCACTCCCACTTTCTCACTTCTTCGTAGCAGCTTCTCATACTTATACTCTGGATGGGGGCGTCGACAGCCTTCTTCGTGCGTCACGTGATCACTCTCGGCCAATGAGGTCTTGGTCGGGTATCCTTCCTCCTCCTTCGTGCGTCACGTGATCACCACTTGACCAATGATGTCTTAGTCGTGCGTGAACAATCCGCGGCTTTGTTTCGGAAAAAAAATACCTTGCTTAACTAAAAAAGAAAAATTAATTATCTCTTCTCTTTCCTTTTTCTTCCTTTCTAATCGCCGTTATCATGAACGGATAATATAACAACTCTTTGTTCAACACGTGGCGTTTGTCAAGTAGTTTATCGTTAATTTCTCAAGATGGTTGGTTTTCCCGACATGGCCTCAGAAAAGAAAAGAATTATCCCCAAGTTTTCAGTCAGTCTGACGTCTCCAAGGAAGAAAGAAAAACACCCCTGGGTCCCCACCCATTTCCTTCGGCATATATTCTGATAACATCAATTTTATTATCGCAGGGCAAAAGTTGTTCCGTCGAAAAGAACCCAGTCAGCGAGACTGCCTGTGTGGGACTTTAATTTTCCATATCTAACTAAGGCTCTGTAGCTACACCTGTGTTTTGTCAATTATCAAAATTAACGTTTTCAAGTGGACTTTCTTTGGCGAACATTTCTTGATAACACAATTCCATTCGCGTAGGCCAAGTAGGAAAATCGGTCAACGATTACTCGTAGGTGGCCTTTAATTTTCATATCTGTCCAAAGTCTTTTTTAGTCGCCTGTTTCTTTTCGTCCCTTATCGAAATAACATTTTCACTTGAATTTTTCCCTTGGCCGGTGGTCTGTGTTGATAATAAGATGCCTTCCCGTACCAATAGTTTGTTTTCATATCCTTAGATAACACTTCCCTACCCACTCAAATCTCATTGTCATTGTAATGACACTCTTTCGCCATTTGCCACTTATCAAAATAACCCTTTTTTTTATTGCCTCTTAGCCGTGTGTGTGTGTTCGCTTATCACCTATGATTCGGATCTCGCCTCACTTTTCCCTTGCTTTCTTCTTTTCTTTCGTTTCCCTTTCTGCCTTTCTTTCTCTGTCTGGATGCATGGTGCCTCACATTAGATGATCGTCTACATCCTGAAGGGTCACGGCACATAAAGCAGTAGCATTCGGACTATTATCCACATTTTCGTTGTTGTTATCTCAATGTGTTGGCCGTTGAATGAGAAGAACGAGAACAGCATACCCCCATAGATTAAATAAAGTGTTCGTTTTCGAAATTCCCTGTACGTTGGCCGGATTGATATTGCCCTGATGAACACCGGATGAACACCGGAGTGCACAACGGCTGAAACGTTGTAATAACAACAACAAAGATGAAGACAATAGATCAAAGGTGAATAGTGTAGATAAAAAAAAAATTTTTTATTAAGTAAATAGGTATTTTCAACATAATATCTTTCGTTGTAAATGATCTTAATTAAGTGGTTAATATATATCACAAAATGAGTAGAGTGCAAATGACAGATCAAAATTCAGCTGCGATCTAATTAAGACATTCCCATATATATATAGTTTTAAGGTGTGCTATATTTATGGGATAAAGTGCTCACTATCAGAGATAGAGCGTATGTAAATATAAATATAAAAGTGAACATGGAAGTCAACACTCAGAGGCGACAGGCTGTTTAATGCTGGACGCATATATATATATATATATATATATATATATATATATATATATATATATATATATATATATATAAGTTAAGGGGCGTTTGAATAATCATAATTAATGCATCGAGGCTAGAAGAATCCTCAACAGAATACAGAATGCACTGGACGGCCGTTTCGTCTTATTTTGGTACTCACCAACAGTTTTATATCCACCGGACCAGCGGGTCTCGGTGACGGAGTTCGATATCCGGGTTCGATTCTCGGTCGTTCATGCGCACTGCTGATGAGTCCCAAAAAATAGAACGAAACGGCCGTCCAATGCTTTCTGCATTCTGTTGAGAATTCTTCTGGACTCGATGAATTATGACATATATATATATATATATATATATATATATATATATATATATATAGAGAGAGAGAGAGAGAGAGAGAAGTTACGCTGAATAATTTAGGCATGTTGTTCTGTCTATTTATTTTGAATTGGATCCTTTCATATTCACGGAGAAGCTTTTTGATGTTGTTATTGAAGGACGAGAGAAAGTCGTCGTATTGATACATATTTTTTTTATTCCGGGTACTTTCGACATAGCACATTGTCATCATCAAGATGTTGTTTATTGCAAGACAAATATTGTAGTGTTCATTATTTTCGAAGACAAACTTGTGTCCCTCTGAAACCTGGAACTCCTGTCGTGATTCATGATTGGCGGCCACAATCTTAACAACATAAGATATGCAGATGACACAGTGCTGATTGCAGGCACAGAAAGGAAAACTGCAAAACCTCCTACAGAAGTTAACGAAAAAGAGCAAAGAGAAGGAACTAAGCGTAAACTACAAGCCAGAATCCAGAATCATCAGCAAAGAGATGAGCCCAAAATGCAATTTACAGATCGGGACACTAAAATTAAACAGGTACAGACGTTTAAATCTTCTGGAAGTTTTCTAGCAGAGGTCAAAATGTGAGACACTGATGATCTTGTAGTGCCACGCCTACATTTTCTCGAATTCTCATTGGTTAATAAATACATGATATTTATTATAGGACAATTTAACCATCGCAAGTAATTCGAATTTTTCTCTAAAATCACGGATTGGTCCATTTCCTGACCAATCGCGTATTTTAGTATCTTTTCTATATTTCTGGCGCTAAGCTATCCGGAGCCTACCCATCGATATAAAAGAATCTCGCTATCAACCAAAAGACCAGTTGCAGTTCAATTCTTGGAAAATACGGCACGGCGCTATATTGACATTTTAATTCTTAATTATTACTCATTCGAGTAATCATACTAATTCCTGTTGATATCACTCATGAACATTACATTTTTCTACACTGATAAAACACTGTGGAACTATTCTGTATTTAGCTAAGACTTCAATTGAACTTTGTAGTTAAATTACATTCAAATTTGTACTCAAAATTTATTAGCTAAACTTACCCTTTTTTATCACGGAAAAAGGGGAACAACTTCCTTTATACTATTGTTGATATTTGTATATCATTGTTAATACAATATTTTATTAATGTTCACTGAGCTTGATTTTTTTCCTTGATGTTTAAATTTAATGTATGGATGTTGATTATCTTGAAACACGCAGCCGCATTTAATTTGATCAACCCAACTACTAATCACACCATAACAATCTGAAGATGTACTAAACAATGTACTGAGAGACAAGAAAGTTTCGTTGGCAACAAAGAAAAGAGTACTGAACTGTTATCTGTCCTCCTGCAGCGATTTTCCAAGCGTAGCTTAGATGTGGCACAAGGCCGAAAGTATGGGGCACCCTGTGAAGATCGAACTCACTACTCAGTCGTAATTGTGCTAGCGAGACAAGCTTGCTAACCATTACACCGCCTCGGGGTGCCCAATCTGTCCTCCTGTATAGCAGTGAATGCTGGACAATCTCCTCAAAGATTAAAAAGAGACTGGAAGCCGCAGAAATGTTGTTCTACAGAAGGATGGCCGAACATGTGAGCAGGGAATATATTTTAGAATAAATAGAAACAAAGAGGAAACTTATACGTAATATCAGGGAGAGGCAGCTGAAATTTCTGGGGCGCGTAATGAGAAAGGAGGGCTTAGAAAATCTGATACTCACAGGACGAATAGAGGGAAAGAGGGACAGGGAAAGCAACGCGTGATATACTTAATGGGCTTGGGTAAGTGGTTGGTGGAACAGAACCTGGGAGAAATAACAAAAAGACAAAATCTATTCAGAGCTATAGGGGACAAGAAGAGTCGGGGTTGCCTGATCGGCTGCGCCCTGAAAGGACATGCGATATAAAAGAAGAAAGCAGTAATTTTTCCGGTGTTATTTCCCGTGATTTGGCTTTCAGAGTTTCCTTCCATCTCTCGATCTCTACACTTCTTCCTCTCTTTCTTCTCATCTCTTTACTCCACCACTCTTTATTTTCGTCTGAAGTCGTTTTTATCTGAGTAGTTCTAAATTCCAGTGATAATCGCGCGCCATCATCGTTTCTACCGCCTGCCGCCGACGATACTCGATCCTGACTATTGTTCACACAACATATCAATCTACTCAATTCGTTATCTCGAACAAGCTCTGCGCTGGTCTCTTGCGCTAGATAAGACCCAACAAGAGAGAAAACAAACAGGAAAAGGCTTTAATTGATACTCAATTCGTCCAGCTCTTTCACTCGCCAACAAACTATATCTTTGATTGTTTCCATTGCACAAGGTGTGGATGCAAAAGTAGATATATAGTAAGTATTATACCATCATTATCACCATTATAATTATAAGTCTAGGATTTATTCAGTACGAGAATGGGAGCCTCGACTTGATGTAATGGTTAGCAAGCGTGTCTTGCTAGATCAATTAGGACCAAATAGTGAGTTCGATCCTCACTGGGGTGCTCCATACTTTCCGCCTTGTGCCATATCTAAGCTACTCTTGGAAAAGCAGTATTTAACTCTAGAATTCACTTAATTTCAGTTTTTCATTAATTTATACCTACTTTTGCAAGTGTTTGACCCAAGTGTAAACCGGACAAAGGTCTGCCGTTTGACCCAAGTCCAAATCGGACATATGCTTATCTTTTATTATATGATTGTAAACAGTGTCAAGTAATAGTCTAATAGACTATTATTTTTAGGAGGAAGTGTGTCGCTGCTCCGACTTCCTGGGATTGACCTTTGAGGTCAGATGGACGACAAAACAAGGAAGTCGATTTTGATTGGCTAGACCAACGTGGGAATGATAGATACAGTGAAAGGGTTTTCGGGGAGTTGAATTGAATAATGTGTGTTTCCTTCGTGCCGAGATCTACTCCCTAGTGGAGGGAGAGAGCGACCTCACAGGCTAGTTAGAAGATGTATAATTCAGCGTTAATAAACTAGCTAAGTTAAACTTGCCTGTATTGAAGTTCTTTTATCTCACAACCAAAACACTAGCGATAACCACCCGAGAGAGAAGAAGAAGCCATCACCCCAAGACCACCCCCACCCCCACACAGGGGCTATGCAACAAACAGGAAGTATATGTCTACACTTCTAGGAATTTATTGAAATTTGTGTGCTATATTGGTTATAGTCTACATTAAATAACCCAGCATACGTTTCTTTAAATTATCCAGCCTAGCCAACTGATACAAACTGTCTCTCTTTTTAAATCTCTCCTCTCTCTCTCTCTCTCTCTCTCTCTCTCTCTTGCTTAAAATTTCTACAATTTTTATCTTTACATTTATTTGTGCGAAGAACAAAGAAAAAACGTACCTATATGTGATTCTGAGTATGTTTATATTTCTCCAAGTTTTTAGTGCTGTTTACCCAGTACTTGGTCCAAGAACCACTGAAGGTACATTGTAACTGTACTACGTTGTTAAAAATAGATTATGATTGACCCGATTCGTGAAGAGGTTAAGATTGCAATGATCAAGTAAGCATCCCCTCGGGAGTCTGTTCCGCAATGTAGCGGTTCTGGTAAAAAAAGATGTCAGAATGGAACTTCCACCTCACAGATGAAATGCGAAGAGAATGAGAATGGATCGTCTCTGGAGTGTTTTAAATATAAAGGTATGGTGATTTTTCTAAGCATAGCTTAGATATACCAAAAGGCCGAAAGTAAGGAAAGATCTCACTACTAAGGGATAATTACCATTACACCCCTTAACTGTGAAGGCATGAGCTGGTGAAATTAAGCAATGTAGCTCCTCAGAACATTTTTAAGCATTTCACCCCAAATTTCTCTAGAAATTCATAGTTGTTCACATGTTCGGTCCATGGTATTCTCAGCATCCTTCTGTAGAACCACGTTTCTGTTACTCCAAGTCTCTTCATCTGTGAGAAGATTGTGTAGCAGTCATTTCCATGAAGTAACAAATTATTGTTATCTGCATATTTCTGTGTACATAGCCAAACAAGAATCACGTAATTAAAGGTTGTTTGATATAAAAACAAAACAAAAATGTGCCATTTTCCTTCCTCGTAAAGCCAGAAGAACCGGCCTGATTCACTGGCAGCCAAAAGTAATGGGCGAGGCGTGACTGGCAAAAGTGGCTGACACATATTTAGGATAATTATATAAGGTCAACTCCTGGGGGAGCCAAGATGGCGTTTTCATGTTATCTGCCTGAAGACGAGTCATTGATCATGGAACCTTATTGGAACTAACGATGTGTTGGAAGAGGTTGCTGTATGGAGTGGTGGAGATGAGACAAGGGGAATAGTGGAAGGTGAGAGAGAGAGTGAGTGGAGCGATGACGTAGGACTGACGTCAGTATAGTCTCATTAAACAGTAAGTAGAATTAGACATGTCAGAATTTGTTTGAATCCGTCGCGAGAGTCTAATTTTTCGGATATTTGCCATAAATTCAGTGGAAGACTGTGGGTTTAATGAAACTTGGTAAGAAAACTAATAGACAACACTGACTTCCGACAAGAGTGAAGGATTCTCCAGCATAAATTTTATGTTTATTTGTGTATGAAAAATATTGGGTTGGTGCATAATTATCAGGCGTTTTTATAAGCAAGTTATTTGTTAATAAAATTGTTTTGTTTACAGTTTTAATAAAGATATTATTTTATTTTCAGGTTATAAAAATGCGTGTCGATAATCATACGTAATAATAATCATTTAAAAATGTTGTTATTGAATTGTTATGTTTCTTTTTTCATAATAAATATTGTTTAAAAACGACTGATAATTATGCACCAACCCAATAGTAATTTAAGGTCTTGAATAAATGTAGGTTTTGTAATAAAAAGAGGATGCGAACATTTTTTTCTCAGTAATAAGTGGAAAATAATCACCCGTTTAACCGAAATTGGCGCCGCAGAAAAATCGTGTCCGGATACATTCGTATAAAATTTTAAAAAGCTCTATTTCAAAGAGAATGAACAGAAATAATTAATACGCTACAGAAAACAGAATCAAGCGAGGTCTGATATTTTGTCGTAAAACTTGCTCACAACAGAAGTCTCCGGTCGCACCATGTAATTATCCCTAAGCGTTAAATATTTTTTTTGTTTGGGTTAAAGATCAAATACACCGTGGATCGGAATTCAACAGAATAATAAGACAATGAACAAATAGGAAACGTATACCAATCTGACATGTTTCACTTTTATTAAAGCTTCGTCAGAGTCTGAAAGAAAACAAAAAGACATAAACACTGGTGTTTTCAATTATGTTTGATTCAGTTCTCAGACACGTGTGACGTATATTAACACTGTAGATAATTCTATGTGTAAGTCTGAGAAGATTCTTATATGTCTAAGTGGGCATCGAATGGCAATATGTATTCGTAATTGTGTGTGTCAGTCTAGTGGGACTTTTAATGTCTTCACCTTTTTGCGGTCAGTCAGTGTAGCGGGCTGTCACATGGTTTTAATTTATAGCACGTTAAGCATGTATTCTTTGTATACGATAGATATAAGTTAGATTCTTTAAGAATGGATTCTAAGAAAGATGGCGATAAAATATCTGGCCAACGAGAACTGATCTGAACATAATTGAAAATACCATTGTTTCTGTCTTTTTGTCTGTTTTCTCTCAATCTCTGACGATGTTCCGATAAAAGTGAAACACGTTAGATTAATATAGGTTTCCTATTTGTTTTATCATTCTTTTGTTGTATTTGGGGGGTTGTGGGGGGTTGTGGGGGGTTATACTTTATCTAACCTCTTTTCATCGTTTCTTTTCTTTAGTTCCTCAAATTACAAAGCTGATAAGCATGAGGACAATTTTAAATCAAGTTTACGCGGTGGGGGGGGGGAATAGCTGACAAGACCAGTTCAAAATGTTAATTTTCTTTTTGTTCATATTACTCTTTCTTAACGTTGACGATGTGTTGAGGCACGTTGTTTTGCTGCAACGTGAAATTGTACTTCATTTTAAAGGCTTAACAGATGTAAGTATATCTCTTCTATAGTATATCTCCGTACACTGCTCCGTAGAATATATGAAGTCGTCGTTTTCCATATGATAACAAAGTGTCTCATTCCATTATAACGCTCTTCAAACTTGGAACGGTGACCTTTGATTTGAATTCTCTATTCTTTTACCCTCAAAATCGAGGACTGAGATCAAATATGATTATCTTAGTTTCATCTGATCAAAGTATATTAATCCATATATAATATCATTTCATGTTATTCTTATATAAATTTTACTTAGTAAACTTCTGATTTGTTTTATTCTTGTTCACCAAATACAAGGCTCAAGAGCTACTCAAGGTAGAGAGCTACTAAGTGAGGTTGTTGTACAGAGAGAGATTGTGGTGTGCATAGTAAGAGCATATGTAAAGATAGATAACGGCTACTGTTTGTAGCGACCGAGGAAAAATCCTCTCTTGAGTCGTTTCTATAATGGAAAAGTTCTAGGGAAGAAGCTGTCTGAATGCAACTTCTTCCTTACCAATGGAATATGAGAGAGTGAGGATATTGTCGATTCAGTGTACGTGGCCTGGCGGGTTCTAGCTGTGTATGTGTGGGCTACTGGAACCCAAGAATGTAGTTATCCCGAACAACTGCCATGAATATAGCAAAAGGTTAGTGATGTGCAAGTAACGCTTCGTCTGGGAAAACTGCTTGTCAATACACCTCAATATATGACCGAAGTTAAGCAACGTCAAGCCTGGCCGGTACCTAGATGACTGACCATCTGCGAATACCAGGTGCTGTGAGCTTGGATGTGCGGGTGGTGTAATGCATAGCGACTCGAATGTGGAAGTCGTGTATCCGAGTTCCAGTTTCAGTTCGTTATATCCAGTTACGCGAAAGTACCCTTGAGAAAAGGCATGAATCCACGGCTTCTAGGCTATTGGTTGATTAACGGGACTTGTATTATTAAATTATTATCATCTCCCCAACCACCACCATTTTTTTTTTCACAATCTATAAATAATTTCTGGCGTTGGATAACCTGTAGAAGGTTGATAAACCGTAAAATACAAACCAGTAAAAAAGGAACAATCAATATGTGAGTTCGTCAAAAGCGGTACTTTTTGTGCACTACAAGATGTCCAGTCATAATGGCGAAGTGCGTGGCTGAGAGGTTGAGATATACCAGTTTGTCATTGATGTTCGGATATCTTTTACATTTCGAGTTACAAAAGAGGAATAAAAATCCATGGGATGATTCTTCGTAAAGATATAGAGAGCCAGACGTTATTTGTTAACGAAATGAAAGAAAAATTAAGAAGGAAGAAAATATGAAACAAATGTCGAGAGATGATTAGAACAGAATTATTAAGTGATCTTTAAAAACGTCTCCAGAATAATGCGAAAGTGCAACGAAAGAAATAGTGTTAGCAACAAAAGAATAATTGTCTCTATTTCTGAGATGAGGTGCTGTAACTATTTACATTGTTCGGACGGTTATCCTCTTTTTTGTTGTCTTCATATTCAAGACGTTTCGGCCGTTGTACGCTCTGACCTTCTTCAGGATCTGTCTATGTTTTTGAGATGAGGCATTTTAACTATTTACATTATTTGGACTGTTGTCCTCATCCTTATTGTCATATTCACAACGTTTCAGTCGTTGTACGCTCCGACCTTCTTCAGGATCTATCTCTATTTCTGAGATGAGGTATTGTAACTATTTACACTATTTACGTTTTTCGGACTGTTGTCCTCGTCTTTATTGTCATATTCACGACTTTTCGGTCGTTGTACGCTCCGACCTTCTTCAGGGTCTGTCTCTACTTCTGAGATGAGATATTGTAGCTATTTACACTATTTACATTATTCAGACCGTTGTCCTCATCTTTATTGTCATATTCACGACGTTTCAGTCGTTGTACGCTCCGACCTTCTTCAGGATCTGTCTCTACCTCTGAAATGAGGTATTGTAGACCATTTACATTGTTCCGACTGTTGGCCTCATCTTTATTGTCATATTCACAACGTTTCAGTCGTTGTACGCTCCGACCTTCTTCAGGATCTATCTCTATTTCTGAGATGAGGTATTATAACTATTTACACTATTTACATTATTCGGACTGTTGTCCTCATCTTTATTGTCATATTCACAACGTTTCAGTCGTTGTACGCTCCGACCTTCTTCAGGATCTATCTCTATTTCTGAGATGAGGTATTGTAACTATTTACACTATTTACATTATTCGGACTGTTGTCCTCATCTTTATTGTCATATTCAAAACGTTTCAGTCGTTGTACGCTCCGACCTTCTTCAGGATCTGTCTCTATTTCTGAGATAAGGTATTGTAACTATTTTACACTCATTTACATTACGTTTCGGACTGTTGTCCTCATCTTTATTTTGTCATTTATTCCACCAACGTTTAGTTCGTTGTCACGCTCCGGATATCCAGCTTCAGTTTCTTATAGGATCTATTTTTCTCTATTTCTGGTCAGGATGACAGTATTTTTGTAACTGTTTACACTAAATTGGATAAATTATTTGGACTGTTGTCCTCATCTTTATTGATCCTGAATATTCAAAACGTTTCGAAACATCGTTGTACGCTCCGTAAATAACCTTAAAAAAAGGATCTGTTAAATCGACAGTGAAATTTGCTGAGATAAAGCAGAAAAAGAAATTGAAAATTGTAACTATTTACATTGTTCAGGCGTTTTTTTCTCATTGAAAAGACGACGTTTCGGCAAAGCTGTAATTCTCCTCTCGGTCTTCTTCAGGGTTTAAAATTCGTCTCCCAGAATTTCGAACTGAACCAAAAATATTCATTTCTTCCACCAGGAAAGGGATGAATGAATTCTAGATAGATAGTTCACTTGAATCATGATAGATCTAGATATGAATAGATAGATAGATAGGATATCCATGACGAGGATAGATGACAGTTATCAGACCGAGATAGATGGATGGATAGATGGATCAACTGGATGGATAATGGATTTTTAGATGGATAGCTCTGAATCTCTGGATAGATGATATTGAACATAGATGGATAGATGGATGGATTTGGAGGATAGATGTGGATCAGACCTGTATGGATAGATGGGACCAGATGGATGGATGGAAGGTAATGGATAAAGGATGGATGATTGGATAGAAGATGGATGGATGATAATTCCAATCAGATGGAGGATAGATGGATAGAGAAAATAGATGGACTGATAGATAGATAGAAGGCCGGAACTAGATACAGATAGATGGATGGATGGAAACATCAGACCTATATAGAATAGATAATCAGACAGAAGATGGATGATAGGATGATCAGACCGAGATAGATAATGATGGATAGAAGATAGATGTAAATCAGACCGGGATATGGATGGAAGATGGATAGATAGATAGATAGAAATTAAAAACGATAAGATAGATAAATAGAAAGAATCGACAGGGATAAGATAGATGGATAGAGAATCAGATGCAATAGATAGAAGATGAATAGAAGATAGATAGAAAAATGAAACCTAGAAATATATGATAGATGAAAAAAAGTAGCCAGTAAATGTTCTTTTTCTCTTTTCGACTCATCCCATTATATATAACAGTACATAATAACATCATTTTCTATCATTTTCTTTGTTTGTCTTTAGCAGTTCAGTTTCTAATGAACATAGGGTCAAAATGAATCGACTTGTCTAATTTACCCTTGGAATTTCCTTATTCAAACTAGTAAGACGATAAATTTGATTCTCCTCTCTAATTCTTGGGTAAATGAATGTCCCAACCTATTGGTTATAGTTAATGTTCCCCACTAACTGGTGTTGAAACATAACCCCCCAAACTGGTGTTGAAACATTATGAAAGTGCAAAAATAGGTTTTAATATCAGAAATATTTTGTAAAATATTATTACCAGCAGTAAATTTTTTGAAGAAAAATTATTACCAGCAATACATTTTAGAAAAAAAAATTACCAGCAATAAAAACCTTGATTGAGGTTGATATGCCGTAAAACAAAACAAATCGAACCAAAGATTTTTTTTGAAAAAAGAAATTATACCAGCTATACATTTTTGGAAAAATATTACAAGCGATACATTTTTGAAAAAAATATTACCAGAAGTAGATTTTGAAGGAAAAAAATTATCACCACTAAATTCTTGAAAAAAAAATACCAGAAATACGTTTATGAAGAAAAATATTACCGGCAAATACAAATTGCCGGCATTAAATAGCCAATTATGGTTGATATGCCGTAAAACAAACCAAACTAAACCTTGTTCAAATTTAAATTTAATTTAAATCAAAGTAAAAAATTCAGTGGGGGTTGTGTCCCTTGGTGACCGCCTTTGATTAAAATGAAATATATTTATCCAAGTAACTAGGAGGTATTTCTCTGTTCAAAAGTAACCTTTTCCTGTTCAGAGTAACAAAACAAGGGAAGACAACTCTTGATTATTCATAACATTATATATATATATATATATATATATATATATATATATATATATATATATATATATATATATAGTTTATGAAAAACTACGTAATCCGTATGAGTAAACCTAAGGAGGATAAAATCCAGAGAGCTCAATGTAAATTCAGAGCAAATAATTTAAATAAAAACAGACCAATTTAAGGTTCCATGTAATAAATTATTTCACCACAGCCCTTTAAAAGGACTGCGGATCATCAGACAAACTATATATATATATATATATATATATATATATATATATATATATATATATATATATTATATATATATATATATTATATGCATATATTGCGACCAAAAATTCATCCGCAGTGATGTCTGTTCTGGGGTCATACATGACATCACAATTTCTCACCCATGGGCCCAGCCGGAAGCGATCTTTTCTCGACTAGGAGTCTAGTATAGCTTCCGTATGATTGCAAGTATTTTGACAATATTTGTGCTTACTCAAAGTCAATCCTATCTATGAATTTTGAGCAACTGAGATTTGTTTACTTTTTGGCTAATGGTATTTTTGGCCAATCAGAGGTGCGGAATCTGTTTTGCCCTTAACCTTTATTCGAAGTACTCATTCAGAATGGCGGATACAGATTTAGCGAATGAGAAGCGTTGTTTCCATTTGGCCCAAGACTTATGTCTATTAAAACTTATATATATATATATATATATATATATATATATATATATATATATATATATATATCATCATGAGTTTTAGTAGATAATATATATGCTGAAAATTTTAACAACATCGATGGCTTAATACCAATTTTATTGTTAAACAATGTGCATGAAGATTAATGAGTAGGAGCAGTAAAACATCGTAACTCCAAAATATTAACTATATGAAACAGATATATGGATATAAATATAGATATTATATAATACAACTCGAACGAGCTATATATATATATATATATATATATATATATATATATATACTAGCAGCATGGCCCGGCGTTGCCCGTGTTTGATTCTAAAATCGTTCGACTCATACAGCAATGGCTATCACTTGACTTAAAATATTTTTGCCCTTCCTTGCCTTTAAAGGAGTGCCCTTTGCCGTGCTGATGTTGCTACATGCCTTACTTCTTGCCTATCTCACACTGCTAATTTTTGCTAAGCTCTATACTAAACATTAAATCTGTTACGAAAAAGAACTAAAAAAAAAATGAACACAAAACGATCAGCTTTAAAAAAGGACTCATAACTGGAAAAACCGAATGAAAAAAGAATGTTAATAACAAATACTTTTTCACACCCAACCTAGTTCTGCTGAATCAGAATCAACGTTGAGTTTAAGCAAGCGAATGAGCCAATTGGAGTAAAGTGCTAGTTAACATACGTGTCAGTCAGCAGTTGGCTCTCACGCTGGCCAATAGAATGTTCCTGCCTATTCGTGGCAGCCAGCTATTGGCTCTCATTCTGGCCAGTACAAAATGGCCGCAAACTACATGAAAACTGCCGTAAAAGCATGAAAAAATCGATTATTTCCACTATAGATGGGAGTTGAGAAATGCAAAGTCGGTCTTGGCCTTTCCGCTAACTTGGAGCATGTGCATGTAAATATTGGTGCAAAGCCGGGCATTCGTTACGCACACACACACACACATCCTGCTTTTTATGTATATATATATATATATATATGTGTGTGTGTGTGTGTGTGTGTGTGTGTGTATGTGTGTGTGTATGTTTGTATGTAAGTATGTATGTATGTATAATATAAAAGGCTCAAATACTAATGTTCCATGGTTATAATTTATTTCATTGGAATTGTTATCAATTCTTCAAACCTACAAATTCAAAAAGAAATCGGATAATTTTGTAACATTTTATATATTAACAAACAGTATTTTTTAAATATATATATATATATTGAAATACACCCGTCATATATATATATATATATATGTGTGTGTGTGTGTGTGTGTGTGTGTGTGTGTGTGACGGGTGTATTTCAATGAGAACTGTCGAACTCTTGGATGCGTCATGATTTTGCAATATATATATATATACGCTATGCGATGAGAACGAAAGTAAATAAATTCCAACTTTCACAGCATTAATCCAAAAGAGGGCTCGACACCAATTGTAGAGCGATAATTATTTATTTATTATATTTTTTATCATATAGATAAAACCATTTTACTCACTACAATGATGCAACTTCGTTTCAGTGCATTTCACCTCCACTTCGACGAGTGAGTAACCATTTTCGATTCTCACCCGTCGAAGTGCAGTTGAAATGCACTGAAACCAAGTTGCATCTTTGTAGTGTGTAAAATGCTTTTGTCTATATGATAAAATTATAATAAATAAATATATGTGTGTGTGTGTGTGTGTGTGTGTGTGTGTGTGTGTATCGTGAAAGCTTTAGTGTCTATAATATATATATATTGAAAATTTTATCAAGAACCATGTCTTAATACCAATTTTATTGTGAAAAACTTGTGTATAACTGTTGGCGTGTGAAATAAACAATGTCCATAATAAAATCATGAATAGTATTAGAAATATTTTGCCTGAGAAGAAAACTAAATTCTAAAAACTTCCAAAACAAAAATTATGAAAATATCATCTCATTTTTCTTTTTAGCTTTTCGACTTAACATTATTTATTTTGTTTTTGTTTTGATAAAATTGATTTAAATCGTCTGACGCTAAAAACTCAAGGGACTTAAACTATAATGAAATTGTATCTTCACGATTCTCCTGCCCTCACTGGCTTCAACCTTGTATGAGAAGACATGTGACCAAATTCCGGAATTTGGACTGTTATTTCACTGCAGAGAGGAACCTGGGTCTGAAATGTGCGAAATATCTCTTTATCGCTTAGGTTTCTTCTTCTGTTCGACACAATCGCCTCACAGCATTTAAAGCGGCAAAACAAAAACAATGATGACTTATGTATCTTTTAACCCATCTCTAGTACGACCGTATAATATGTAGACATAATTTAGCAAACATTATTTCGGAAAGATATATGTTCGATCTATCTTTCATCCATTGTATTTGTTCTCTTGGTGTCGTTATTTTACTGTTGAAGTCGCTAAGTTCCACCGTAAGTTCTATGCCAATAATGTCTTCTTTCTCAATGCGATCAATATCAGTTTTTTGTAGCTTCTTTCTTTTCTGTCAACTACGATCTTCGAAAATATAAATGCAACCGCAATCGTCATTTTCTGTCTCTTTAAATACGACATTTTATTGTCCTTTCTCCTCATTAACGTTTGTTCAGTTTCCTTCATTCTGTTAAAGTTAAATGTTACTTAGATCCACAAGGGAGAGGACATTGTGGAGAGCAATGATCGGCCACATCTGGAAGGGACACGGCACATAACCGATGAAAACGATAAAATATAAAGCTCTGTATGGCAAGCGATATAAGAGCAGGGACATTCCCATACACCAGTGCTAAAATTCGATGGAACGCTTCTGATATATAGATAGATAGATAGAGAGAGAGCGAGAGAGAGAGAGAGAGAGAGAGAGAGAGAGAGATAGGAAAAGGTTGAGATAGATAGATAGATAGATAGATAGATAGATAGATAGATGAAAAGGCTGAGATTGAGAGAGAGAGAGAGATGAAAAGGTTCAGATAGATAGATAGGTAGATATATGAAAAGGCTGAAATAGATAGATAGATAGATAGATAGATGAAAAGGCTGAGATAGATAGATAGATAGATAGATAGATGATAGGAGAGATAGAAGATAGATAGATGAAAAGGCTGAGATAGATAGATAGATAGATGAGAAAGGCTGAGATAGATAAAAGAGATAGATAGAAATAGATGAAAAGGCTGAGATAGATAGATAAATAGATAGATAGATAGATAGATAGATAGAGGAGAGTGAAAGATGAAAAGGCTGAGATAGATAGATAGATAGAGAGAAAAAAGGCTGAGATAGATAGATAGAATGAGATAGATAGAGAGAGAGATAGAGAGAGAGAGGAGTGAGATGAAAAGGCTGAGATAGAGAGAGAGAGAGATGATAGAAGGCTGAGATAGATAGATAGATAGATAGATAGAGAGAGAGAGAGAGGATGAGAGAGAGAGAGATGGAAGAGATGAAAAGGCTGAGATAGATAGATAGATAGATGAGAGAGGCTGAGATAGATAGATAGATAGATGAAAAGGCTGAGATAGATGATAGATAGATAGATAGATGGATGGAGAGAGAGAAGAAAAAGGGGATAGATGAGATGAAAAGGCTGAGAGATAGATAGATAGATAGATGAAAAGAGGCTGAGATAGATGGATAGATAGATAGAGAGAGAGAGAAATGGGGGAGAGATGATAGAGATGAAAAGGCTGAGATGAGATAGATAGATAGATAGATGAAAAGGCTGAGGATAGAGATGGATAGATGGGATAGATAGATGGATAGATAGATAGAGAGAGAGAAAGCGAGGTGAGATGAAAAGGCTGAGATAGATAGATGGATAGATGCTGGGATGGATAGATAGAGATGGAAATAGATAGATGGATGGATGGAGATGGATGGACAGGGCTGGGATGAAATGGCTGAGATAGATGGATGGGATGGGATGGGGATAGATGATGGATGGATGGAGAGAGAGAAAGGGGATGGATGATGGAAAGGCTGGGATGGATGGATGGATAGATGGATGGATGGGATGGAGAGAGAAAGGAGTGGGATGAAAGGGCTGAGATAGAGATAGATGGATGATGAGGGATAGATAGATAGATAGATGGAGAGAGAGAGAAAGGAGATAGAGATGAAAAGGCTGGGATGGATGGATAGATAGATAGATGGATGGAGAGAGAGAGGTGGGATGGAGATGAAAAGGCTGAGATAGATAGATAGATAGATGGAATAGATAGATAGAGATAGATAGAGAGAGATGGATGGAAGATAGAGAGAGAAAGGAGGAGATGAGTGAGATGAGAAAGGCTGAGATAGATAGATAGATGGATGAAAAGGCTGAGAGATAGATAGATAGATAGATGAAGTGGGGGCTGAGATAGATAGATAGATAGATAGATGGATGGATGGAGATGGATAGAGAGGGAGAGCTGGGGATGGATGGATGGAGATGAGAAGGCTGAGATAGATAGATAGGATAGATGATGAAAAGGCTGAGATAGATAGATAGATGGATGATGGAGATAAATAGATGAAAGGCTGAGGGATAGATAGATAAATAGATAGATAGATGGATGGATGGAGAGAATGGATGGATAGATGGAGATGAAAAGGCTGAGATAGATAGATAGATGGATGAAAAGGCTGAGATAGATAGATGGATGGATGAGATAGATGGGATGAGATAGATAGATAAATAGATAGATAAATAGATAGATATGGAGAGAGAAAGCAGAGTGAGATGAAAAGGCTGGATAGATAGAGATGGAAAGATAGATAGATGGATGAAAAGGCTGAGATAGATAGATAAAAATAGATAGATAGATGGAGAGAGAGAGATGAAAAGGATAGATGGAGTGAGATGAAAAAGGCTGAGATAGATAGATAGATGGATGAAAGGCTGAGATAGATAGATAGATGAAGAGAATGAAAAGGCTGAGATAGATAGATAGATGGATAAATAGATAGATGGGAGAGAGAGAGATGGATGGAGAGAGGTGGGATGAAAAGATGATAGAAAGATGGATGAGATAGATGGATGGAGATAGATGAAAAGGCTGAGAGATAGATGGATAGATAGATGAAAAGGGCTGAGGGATGGATGGATAGATAAATGGGAGATAGATAGATATGGAGAGATGGAGAGAGAGCGGGTGAGATGAAAGGGCTGAGAGAGATGGATGGATGGATGAGATAGATAGATAGATGAAAAGGCTGAGATAGATGGATAAATAGATGATGGATAGGATGGAGAGAAAGAGTGAGATGAAAGGCTGAGATAGATGGATGGATGGATGAAAGGATGATAGAAAGATAAATGAGATAGATAGAGATAGATGGAGATGAAAAGGCTGAGGTGAGGAGATGAGATAGATAGATGGATAGATAGATAGATAGAGGGATGGATGGATGGATGGATGGATGGGGCTGGAGATGATGGATGGAATGGAGGAGAGAGAGATAGATAGATAGATAGATGATGAATGGATGAAAAGGCTGGAGATAGATAGATAAATAGATAGATAGATAGAGAGAGAGAAAGGGAAAGGGATGGATGGAGATGAAAAGGCTGGGATGGATGGAGATAGATGGAGATGGGAGATAGATAGATGAAAAGATGGCTGGGAGATAGATAGATAGATAGATGAAAAAAGGCTGGGATGGAGATAGATAGATAGGGTGGGAAAGATAGATAGATAGAGAGAGAGAGAATGGATGAGATGATGATGGAAGATATGGATAGATGGATGAAAGGCTGAGATAGATAGATAGATGAAAAGGCTGGGATGGATGGATAAATAGATGGATAGAGAGAGAGAGAGGATAGGGTGGGAAAATGAGATAGATAGATAGATAGATAGATAGAGAGAGAGATGGATGGCGAGATAGATAGATGAAAAGGCTGGGATGGAGGAGATAGGATGAGATAGATAGATGGATGAAAAGGCTGAGATGGATAGATAAATAGATGGATAGATAGAGAGAGAGAGAAAGGGCTGAGATGGAGATGAAGATGAAAAGGCTGGGAGATAGATAGATAGATAGATGAAAAGGATGAGATGGATGATAGATAGATAGATAAAAGATAGATAGATGAGAGAGAGGGAAAGGGAGTGTGGGATGAAAAGGATGGATGGATAGAGATAGAGATAGATGGATGAAAAGGCTGAGATAGATAGATAGATAGATGGAAAAAGATAGATAGATAGAGAGAGGGGATAGAGAGAGATGGGAAAGTGAGATGAAAAGGCTGGGGATGAGATAGATAGATAGATAGATGAAAGGCTGGGATAGATAGATAGATAATAGATAGATAGATAGAAATGGATGGGCTGGGATGGAGAGAGAGAGAAAAGGATGAGATGAAAGGCTGAGATAGATAGATAGATAGATGAAAAGGCTGAGATAGATAGATAGATAGATAGATGAAAAGGCTGAGATAGATAGATAAATAGATAGATAGATGAGAGAGAGAGAAAGATGAGGGGCTGAGATGAAAAGATAGATGAAAAGATAGATAGATGGATAGATAGATGAAAAGGCTGAGATAGATAGATAGATAAATAGATAGATAGATAGATAGAGAGAGAAAAGCTGAGATAGAGATGAAAAGGATAGATGAGATAGATAGATAGATAGATGAAAAGGCTGAGATGAGATAGATAGATAAATAGATAGATAGATAGAGAGAGAGAGAAAGTGGAGATGAAAAGGTGAGATGAAAAGGAGGGCTGGGATGAGATAGATAGATAGATAGATGAAAGGCTGAGATAGATAGATAATAATAGATAGATAGATAGAGAGAGAGAGATGGAAGATAAATGGAGATGGAGATGAAAAGGCTGAGATAGATAGATGGATGGATGGATGAAAAGGCTGAGATAGATAGATAAATAGATAGATAGATGGAGAGAGAAAAGCTGGAGATAGATGAGATGAAAGGCTGAGATAGATAGATAGATGGATGAAAAGGCTGAGATAGATAGATAAATGAAAAATAGATAGATGATAAATAGAGAGAGAGAGAAGCGAGTGAGATGAAAAGGCTGATAGATAGATAGATAGATAGATGAAAGGATGGGATAGATAGATAAATGGAGATAGATGATAGAGAGAGGGATGAAAGCTGGGGATGGAGTGAGATGAAAAGGCTGAGATAGATAGATAGATAGATGAAAAGGCTGATAGATAGATAGATAAATAGATAGATAGATGATAAAGGAGAGAGAGAGAAAGCGAGTGAGATGAGGTGAGATGAAAAAGGCTGAGATAGATGATGAGATAGATGATAGATGAAAGGCTGAGATGAGATAGATAGATAGATGAAAAGGCTGAGATAGATAGATAGATAGATAGATAGATAGATAGAAAGGAGAGAGAGAGAAAGCGAGATAGATAGAGATAGATGAAAGGCTGAGATAGAGATAAATAGATGGATAGATAGATGAAAAGGCTGGAGATAGATAGATGAGAAGATAGATAGATAGATAGAGAGAGAGAAAGCGGATTGAGATGAAAGGATAAATAGGGATGAGATGAAAGGCTGAGATAGATAGATAGATAGATGAGAAAAGGCTGAGATAGATAGATAAATAGATAGATAGAGAGAGAGAGAGAGAGAAAAGAGATAGATAGAGATGAAAGGCTGAGATAGATGGATAAATAGAGATAGATAGATGAGAGATGAAAAGGCTGAGATAAAGGCATAGATAGATGAGATGAGATGATGAAAAGGATAGATAGAGATAGATGAAAATAGATAGATGATAGAAAGGCTGGGAGATAGATAGATAGAAGATAGAGAGAGAGAAAGATGAGATGAAAAGGCTGGGATAGATAGATATGGAAAATGAGAAATAGATAGATAGATAGATAGAGAGAGAGAGAAAGCGAGTGAGATGAAAAGGCTGAGATAGATAGATAAATAGATAGATAGATAGAGAGAGAGAGAAAGCGAGTGAGATGAAAAGGCTGAGATAGATAGATAGATAGATGAAAAGGCTGAGATAGATAGATAGATAGATGAAAAGGCTGAGATAGATAGATAAATAGATAGATAGATAGAGAGAGAGAGAAAGCGAGTGAGATGAAAAGGCTGAGATAGATAGATAAATAGATAGATAGATAGATAAAAGGCTGAGATAGATGGAGATGAGATGAGATAGATAGATAGATGAAAAGGCTGAGATGATGAGATAGATAGATAAATAGATAGATAGATAGAGAGAGAGATGAAAAGGCTGGAGAGTGAGATGAAAGGCTGAGATAGATAGATAGATAGATGAAAAGGCTGAGATAGATAGATAGATAGATGAAAAGGCTGAGATAGATAGATAAATAGATAGATAGATAGAGAGAGAGAGAAAGCGAGTGAGATGAAAAGGCTGAGATAGATAGATAGATAGATGAAAAGGCTGAGATAGATAGATAGATAGATAGGTAGATTAACCGAATGCTTTTATCTACATTGAGCGAGAGAGACCAAGAAGCAGTGCAAAACATTGTAATAGCGAAAACGAAAAACACCGCCATCAATCCCCAACTGCTATCGAAAAATGTTATGCACGCTACATCTACAAGGAGGAACTCTTGCCATGACGAACACCTGCCGAAATGTATGCACGTGATCTGCGTATGTTTTGGTCGAAGTCTACCCGGGGAAGGCCTTTGATGTGTCCATCTGATGCAACTTACTGAATTTCTGACATGGTGCGACAGTCGACTTGGCTTCTGATCTCATCCTGTCTTCTTCTGTTACTTCAAAATGATTCTGGCAAAGACAAGCACACATATCCACCAAGTCAGACAGTTGCGTTCATCTACTGGTTGTTTTTCAAGATATACGTGTCACTTTCTACATCTCTTCTTGGATATACTAGCTTGTCATTCGGTAAATCTAGCTCGGAATTTTGGTGTACATGCCACTCGAGACACAAGAAAAAGCATAACGTTTCACTGAGCACTTTTACCTGGATAGATAGACAGATAGAAAGATAGATGAATAGATTGAGAAGGAGGGGTTAATAATCAACAGCCTGGTAGATACAGAGTGAAATAGATTATGAACAGATAGATAGATAGATAGATAGATAGATAGATAGATAGATAGATTGGAAGAGATGTGAAAATTGTAATATATAGATAGATAACATAACGAAAGCGATATGAAGAGTGTAATAGATAGATAGATAGATAGATAGATAGATAGATAACAGAATGAAAGAGACGTGAAAATTATAATAAATAGATAACAGAATGAAAGAGATGTGAAGAGTGCGATAGATAGATAGATAGATTGATAGATAGATAGATAACAGAATGAAAGCGATGTGAAGAGTATAATAGATAGATAGATAGATAGATAGATAGATAGATAACAGAATGAAAGCGATGTGAAGAGTATAATAGATAGATAGATAGATAGATAGATAGATAACAGAATGAAAGCGATGTGAAGAGTGTAAGAGGCAGATAGATAGATAGATAGATAGATAGATAACAGAATGAAAGCGATGTGAAGAGTAATAGATAGATAGATAGAATGAAAGCGATGTGAAGAGTGTAATAGGCAGATAGATAGATAGATAGATAGATAGATAACAGAATGAAAGCGATGTGAAGAGTGTAATAGATAGATAGATAGATAGATAGATAGAATGAAAGCGATGTGAAGAGTGTAATAGGCAGATAGATAGATAGATAGATAACAGAATGAAAGCGATGTGAAGAGTGTAATAGATAGATAGATAGATAGATAGATAGAATGAAAGCGATGTGAAGAGTGTAATAGGCAGATAGATAGATAGATAGATAGATAGAGATGTAGCAGAATTAAAGCGATGTGGAGAGTGGAATAGATAGATAACAGAATGAAAGCGATGTGAAGAGTATAATAGATAGATAGATAGATAACAGAATGAAAGCGATGTGAAGAGTGTAATAGATAGATAGATAGATAGATAGAATGAAAGCGATGTGAAGAGTGTAAAAGGCAGATAGATAGATAGATAGATAGATAGATAGATAGATAACAGAATGAAAGCGATGAAGAGTGTAAGAGGCAGATAGATAGATAGATAGATAGATAGATAGATAGATAACAGAATGAAAGCGATGTGAAGAGTGTAAGAGGCAGATAGATAGATAGATAGATAGATAGATAACAGAATGAAAGCGATGTGAAGAGTGTAAGAGGCAGATAGATAGATAGATAGATAGATAGATAGATAGATAGATAGATAACAGAATGAAAGCGATGTGAAGAGTGTAAAAGGCAGATAGATAGATAGATAGATAACAGAATGAAAGCGATGTGAAGAGTGTAATAGGCAGATAGATAGATAGATAGATAGATAGATAGATAACAGAATGAAAGCGATGTGAAGAGTGTAATAGGCAGATAGATAGATAGATAGATAGATAGATAGATAAAGAACAGAATGAAAGAAATGTGAATACTGTGATGAATAGATTAGTAATGAACAGAGATAGGTAGGTCTATGTCTCAAATCCTTTAAGTTATTGTCTTTATATTGACAGTACTTGATTTGGGGAATAAACGCCCATCTACTTGATACGATATTCGAAGTCGAAATATGACATTTTCTTCTCATGAGTGAATTAAAAATTTTGTACGCTACATGACATCAGCACTTAAACTTCGGCCATATTAGATTCGAGAACAATTCTGTATTGTGGCATTGAACTATCAAACAATGCTACAATGGTATCTGTGTAGCTCCACCTGTTTCTATGCATTTATTTATATTACAGAGTGGATGGCAAGCGTCTTATTTGAACAAAATGACCAGAGATCGTAGCTCAGGTGGGTGTCATGAAAGAGATATGCTGTTCGCTGGTTCTAAGTTATGCAAATATGTATTTCAGCTTTCTTTTTCTTTCCTTTTCTTTCCTGCTCCAACGCAGACGATTAAATTCCTGCTTATCTACGCATGCGTACCATATATAATCGCTCATCCAATTTGAGGCATTTTATCTCACATAACGCTAGTTAGCAAGAGGCCCACCATAGAACACTTGTTAGTAAACTGTCTTCGTAAGCCATCGCTGGTGTAGTGCGTTCAATTCTTCCTGTTATTCGGGCTCTGTGTTTGACTGCTCTCAATAAATAATTAGGTGCACGCGTAGCATATATTACGGTAGATAAAGTTTATTTTGAATTCTGATAATTGATAAAGTTTATTTTGAAATACATAGCTCTTTCATACTTCATTTCCCGTGGTTAAGATGTCCGCGTTTTCTGAATTATAGTTGGTCATTCCACAATTACACAAGTCTTAATATTTTATTAATGATAAAAATAATATTATTACCGATGTTGGTAATTCGGTTATTTTAAAGAAAAGCCTTTAAGACAAAAGGTGAAAGTTCTAAAAAATAAACATAAAGATTCGTATGTTAACGTTGCTAAGATCTACGATAAAAATGTTGCTAGCCATCACGCAACTATTTTGGGATTGGTTATTGTTGATAACCTCTTTATCAAAGGTAAATATATACAGAATGCCCCCCCCTAAAAAAATTGACATCAATTAAAATGTGAATATCTAAGTATCTACATGTCCCAGAAACTACATAAGCTTCATGTTAAATAACAGATTTATTTGTCAAATTTAAAGAACAATATATATATATATATATATATATATATATATATATATATATATATATATATATATTTTAAGCGTATCACCCCAAGCAAGGCGGAAGCCACTAGGACGCAAGGGACTACAGAAAATTTAGAACAAGAGCAGATAGGGAGTGATAGAAGAAAGGATGAGGAGAAGGGTAGTG
>CAHIKZ030005144.1:50000-130000 GCA_903632075.3 Acanthosepion pharaonis
GTTCGAGATATGAAGCTATTGGAGTAGAAGAGACGGCTACATTTAACAGTTTCAACAGTGAAAGGGTGAGAGCTGGATGCCAGCCTCATAGGGCGCTTGAATTCGCGAAGTCTGGAAACCAGCGAAAGCAGCTCATCGGAGCAATTACCATGGAAGTATTTGTAAAAAAGAAAGAGAGAGGCACGTCTGTGAGAGAGCAACTGCAGACGAAATGTCAGATCAGGGCCAATTAAATTGCATATCCGTCTCTGGATCTTAAAGAACCCCGAGACAAACAGAAGGGTTCTTGATAAGATCCAAAGACGGATAGATTGAGGAATACGCAAAAAACACTGAGTGTCATGCCGAAGCAATTATCAAATGCCGGTATATTTTATTTTTATTTTAATTTTGGGTTGACACCGGTTTTACAAAATGTCTGGTTATCGCGAGATACTTTGTTTTGGGGATGGAATATTATTGTTAGTAAAATATTTAAATGAATTGTGGTTTAATTTTGAATTTGAATTTAGGTCCAGTTTTATATTTAAGTTTGAAAATAAGGTTGGAAAAAAGAATAATAAATTCTAATTTACAGAGAAGCCGGTGTAATCAAATCAATAAACAAGAATAGAAGTTAGAAAATCAAGGGGGGTAACTCAATTTTTATCATGAAAATCAATAAAGTAATTAACAATATTATTAAGATAAATACTAATACTACTGAACAAACTAAAAGTAATGATACCAAAAATAATAAAATATGTCCTGATAAAAATAAATTAAATTATTAATAAAAATAATACATATCAATGAAAGTAAAATAATATAAAATAAAGACAAAGTTAAATTAAAAAAAAGCCATATATATAGTAAATAATTAAATAAATAAGGCAAATAAATGTGTAATTAAATAAAGATAACAAATGCAAATAGATAAGGAAACAAACAAGTTTCTAAAAGTAAGATTAAAGGTAAACGAAAAAAACAAGAAAAATCAATAATAACAGTTATATATTAAAAAGTAATGATAATAAAATGGAAATGTATTAGTAAAAATGTTAAATGGGTTACGGTCTAATATTATCAATAGCTGTATAGTAAAGGTAGTAAAAAGTAAAAAAAATAATAAAGATAATACCAATACTAGTATCCGGATCCACCTAGACTATATTAATCAGGGTGAACGTGTTTGATCAGAAATTTGGTTCTAGGTAGGCAGGTGATGATCAACTGACTTCTTTTGTCTCTGAAATTTTTCCGTATTATTACATTCTTTTTAATACATAACTTTTATTATTGTTTTGTTTCTTGTCTTTTTCTTATAAAATTAAAATAAATATAAATATACCGGCACTTGATAATTTCTTCGTCATGAAACTCAGAATTTTGCAATCAAATATAAGGTATTTTGTATATTTCTTAATATATATTAAATAGGTCTGTTATTTAACATTGAGCAGTTTTTTCTAATGCTTTAGAGTTTTTACATGTAGTTGTATATGATCGCTCTCTCGGAATCTACCTATATTTACCCTTTCGGTTATATTATACTCCTTTCAGTTGAATCACTTGTATCGGTGTAATTAAACTACCAAAAATATATATACTAATTTTTACTGGCTTATGGAGCCTGTTCATCTGAACAACTCCACCAAGAACATTCTGATCCCCGGCAAAAAAAGACTACGAACTCACCCTGTGGAAGATATTCTTCAGCAAGGGCAAAGATGAACATCTAAATCGGAATAAAAATGAATCTTTTGGATTTACATCGCAAAAGACCCCACCTTGTGACGACCAATTCCCGGGCTTCGAGAAAGGATTATTCTCCCTTATTCATAAGCTCAAATTAATTTACACCACTAATAACTTTCAGAAAAAAATGTAGAAAAATATTGCTACGAATTAGCAATCGGATAAGTTTATTATCAATTCTGCTAAAACGGGCAACCATTAACAGATCGACGTCGACACATATCACAAAGCTACTAATAGGGAGCTCAATAAGAATTACGAAAAAGCAACCCATCACTCGGAATTTTCCGTCAATAGTGAAGGCAAAAAGACAGCCAGAGAAAGAAAAATCGCCGATAGAGTCTACAAATTGCACAAACAATAGACTTCCCTCATGGTAAAGGACAACAAGTATAGCTTCCAATACAATCCCCAATACCGGCTAATCATTCCATCCAAGAATAACATCGGTAGAATAAGCAAGAAAATCCTCAAAAGAGCCTGTGAATACACAATAAATGCTTTAAGAATCAATCAGTGGCATAATACTGCTGATGCCATTGATTGGTTCAATAAGATTAATAAAAAAGTGCATGCTCTTTCCTCCGATTCGATATTTGCAATTTCTAGCCATCGATCACCAAGAGGTTGCTAATGGATGCAATAGACCTGGCTACCATTTACTACTCCATAAGCAAACAGTACATTAAACAGACTCAGAAGTGGGGGTACTTCGAAAGAGATTAAATATGCTGTTCCATGAAGATTGCCTGCGGACCAACCATAGCAATCCTGACTTTAGTGTTGCCATGGATGCGTTTGATTCAGCGGAATCTTGCTAGCTAGTGAGCATACTTAGCTTTATTTCTTATATTAAAAACACCGGTCTATATAGGACGACGGGATTATACTTTTACGCAAATCAAGCGTACAAAAGGAGACCGTCTAAGAAAAGACCTAATTAAGTTGTTCAAAGACTACGATCTGAGCATTAGCGCCACTACCAATGCCAAAATAACCAATTTCCTGGATGTAACATTAAAGCTATCTAATGGCCTCCACAAAACATATACTAAAGATTTATACAACCATAGACACATCAACATACAATCCAACCACCATGCTAGAATACTATATAATTTACATGTCGGTCCAATTTAGACTATCCACCAACTCTAACAATAAGGACATTTTTGACAAACATAAAGGCAAATACGTAGAAGAACGAGAACATAGCAACCATAAAATTAACTTCGAATTCTCAGCAAATAGCATTAAGCACGTCAAAAAAACAAAACGTCGTAAATGCAATAAACCACCCATCGCCAAAAGCGTCAAAACTAACAACGGATTTTTTTTTTAATTTAATCCATAGGCACTGCAGTCATTTCCATATACTTAATAAAATATTCAACAAAAACAGCATTAAAGTTAGCTACAGTTATGCTAAAAACATCGCCCAGTATATAGCACAGCACAACTGATCCATTCTAAGCGAACATTTTAAAAATTTCAAAAGAAACAACATCCCCTGCAACTAAGGATTGCAATTGCAGAAAAAACCCTGCCCATTAAACTTTAAATGTATGTCGAAATCGTTAGTTTATAAAGCTGAAATCAAATATGAAGACGGTGTCAATTTTTGTGTGGGCTCTACGGAAAACCATTGGAAATCGCGCTTCTACCAACACCAAATGACATTAGGCAATATCAAATATAGTAACAGCACTGCCCTCTCTAAACTTTCTGGAGGCTAAAAAGCGAAAATAAAAACACTATTATCACCTGGGAATTAGTATGGAAAGGTAAGCACTTCAGCGGGAAAGGCAACAAATATAACTTATCTTTCTAAAAACTTGGTAATTCTGAAAAATATAAATATCCTAATCTCTTAAACAAAAGAAGTGATTTGGTGAGCACCTGCCTATCTAAAACCAAATTGCTCAAACACGTTAACCCTGATTAATATAGTCTAGCCAGACCCGGCGTCTACATATACTAATATTGATCTTATCTTTATTAATATTTTTAGTTTTTGCTTCCTTTAATATACAACTATTTTTATATTAGACCGTAACACATTTAACTATTTAATTATTAGAAATTTACAATAGTTTAAAATGGTCGAAGACTTTTGTAAGTTAACGTATGTAAAAAAGACAAGATAAATAAAGAGAAACAAAAAGATTTTCTTTACCAACGCGTTTCGTCCCCTGAGGGAGATTATCGCATTTACCTTGATAAAGTCCCTCAGGGGACGAAACTAGTACGTTCTAGAAAAAAAAACTAATAGCATTTATTTTACCGATTTCACTAGTTGTAATTCTGAAATGTATAAAATCGGTCAGCTAAAAGTTCCTATAAACCGGCTATTGAAAATAAACAACACTGAACACAGAAAAAATAATGTTAAAAATTTGGTTAAAAAAATCAATTAAAAAAAGAAAATATTTTCATTAAGGTTTACCCAAAATATTGTTAAACGGCAAATACAAAAAAAAAGTATTTTATGAATTAAAAGCATTAATCAAGATAAAAATATGAAAAGCAGGTGCAATTTTTAAAAATTTCTAGACTTAGGGGACTATTCTAAAACTTTTCAATTTAAAATAAACGATTTAATCAAAAAATATTGTAGGGATGGTGTCGTAATGAGCATTGTTTTCCCAAGTCAGAAAATTGATTCCTTGTTTGCAAATAAAGTTACAATATCGATTTATTTTTAAAGACTTTTTAGTAATTTTCTATTATTTTCGTATAAGATATCAGATGTTTGGCATCGATGTATGTCAACATTTTCTGTACCAATATACGAGATCTGATTAGAAAGTATCGGGACTGGTGCTATAAAAAGAAAACATATCAATTCAGTATTTAATCTCTTTTGAAGTACTCCCCCTCTTCTGAAATCACATACTATCCAGTGTTGTTTCCGCTGATGGTCGCATTCCTGAAACTCATTTTTTGGGACAACGCATTCTCTCTGATTTACTCGACGTCTTGAAATTTTGCCCCGTTCAAGTGGGATTTGATTTTTGAATAGGAAAAGATGCGAAATCTATGCAATATGGTGTTTGGCGGATCTGAGGAATGTTGTACTTGGCCAAAAACTGCTGCACAAGCCATAGTCAATGATGGAACTTCTATGAGGCGGTGACATGGCTACACTCTACACACATTCCTTCCAAGCACTGATATAAACAATGGAAGTGAGAACGAACGTTATAACTTCTGAAGCCACACACTTTGTCCAGCGCCAATTCCATTAATAGACGCATTCTTGGAACTCATTTTTTGGGATAATGCATTCTCTGTGATTTCCTTGAAATCTTGTTCCTTTCGAAAAGTCGCAAGAGGCAAGTTCTGAAAAAGGTTGTGGTTGTTGAATCTGGGGAATGTTGTATTTAGCCAAAAACTGCTGCACAAGCCATAGTCAATGATGCAACATCTATGGTGTTGTGAGGTGACTACACTCTACACACTTTCCTTTCAAGCATCGCTATAGACAAGGGAAGTAAGCGAGAACATTATAAATTAGTGTGTATTCATACTTTTGATAAGACGTTGTATGTAGTACTTTCAAATATCGTTTATCATTATCAAGAATACGGATTTATGCTATGCCTTTGAAAATCAGGAAAAAAATCTTGATAAAGGTGTTTAGTGTTCACAACATTATAAATTATGCTCTACAATCCTGACTATCTCATATGAAAGCTGCTGATAATGTGAGCAATGCCGGTTGCAATTTTAGGGCGACTGATCCTGTATATTTAATAAATTCTGAATATATATTACCGGAAAATAAGCTCAGGTTATCGTTTCGAGTAATTGCTGCGCGTATGGTTTCGAGTATTCCAGCACGTATCGTTTCGAGTACTTGCTGCGCGTACCGTTTCGAGTATCTGTTACGAGTATCGTTTCGAGAACTTGCTGCGAGTATCATTTCGAGTATTCCTGAACGTATCCTTTCAAGTACTTGCTGCGAATTTCGTTTCGAGCACTTGATGTGAGTATCGTTTAGAATAATTGCGGAGAGTATCGTTCCGAGTACTTGCTGCGAATATCGTTTCGAGTACTTGCTAGGAGTATCATTTCTAGTATTCCCGCACGTATTGTTTCTAGTATCTGTTGCGAGTATCATTTCGCGTACTTGCTGCGAATATCATTTCGAGTATTCCCGCACGTATCGTTTAGAGTACTTGCTGCGAGTATCATTTCGAGTACTTGCTGCCCGTATCGTTTTGAGTATCTGTTGCGAGTATCGATTCGAGTACTTGCTGCGAGTATCATTTCGAGTACTTGCTGCGCGTATCGTTGCGAGTATCGTTTCGAGTACTTGCTGCGAGTATCATTTCGAGTAATGGCTGCGCGTATCGTTTCGATTATTTCCGCACGTATCGTTTAGAGATCTTGCTGCGGGTATCGTTTCGAGTACTTGCTGCGCGTATCAATTCAGGTACTTGCTGCGAGTATCATTTCGAATACTTGCTGCGAGTATCATTTCAGGTACTTACTGCGAGTATCGTTTCGAATACTTGCTGCGTGTATCATTTCGGGTACTTGCTGCGAGTATCGTTTCGGGTACTTGCTGCGAGTATCGTTTCGGGTACTTGCTGCGAGTATCGTTTCGAATACTTGCTGCGAGTATTGTTTCGTGTAGTTGCTTCGCGATTCGTTTCCAGTACTTGCCTCGAGTATCGTTTCGATTAATTTCTGCCGGATCGTTTCGAGTACTTGCTGCGCATAGGTGCTGCTTTAGTGTTGGCAACAGTAGTCAGATGAATAATATTACACTGATCGACTTGTTGCTGGATAGCCATGTATTACAGACCCTCAACAAGACGTATGCCATTTAAGAGCAGCAGTTTGCAAACCGCAAATCGAGCACAACACAGATCAGAGCAAATGTTATCCAGAAATATCACACATACTTTTGAGAATCACTGATATATTTTACATATATTCATAATAATATTAAATAATGATATAATTTATATAGTGATATATTTTACATAATGATATATTTTACATAATGATATATTATTATATATTGCATATGGAGGCACGGTGGAGTAATGGATAGCGGCTTGGATTGAGGAATCGGAGAGCCGAGTTCGAATTCCAGTCGAATCCATTATATTCACTTACGTGCTAACACCCTTGGGAAAGGTGTGAATCCTCTTTCTTCTCCCTCCAGCTATGGGTAAATAGCAGGACAGTCTGGGTTCTATAGCCTTGGATGTCAACTTGTCTAGGAGAAGGAAAACTCTGAATTCAAACCTGCTCTTAGAGGAGGGTGAATGGAGTCTCTCTGAGACTTGGTTGGCAATCCATTTAGTGTTGGTGTCACGATAAAAACACCCTTGATAGCCCTAGCGAAGCATCAATAATTCAGCTATTTGACAAGATTATGAACTACACCAATCAAAGTATTGGTGAGTTCAATCTCAGCTGAGGCCGCAAGATGATGATGATATTACCTAATGATATATTTTACATAATGATATATATATTACATAATGATATATTTTACACAATGATATATTTTACATATTTCACAATGGTATATTTTACATTTAAAATATACCCATTCTATTCTCTAGAAATATTATCTCTAATCAACCGTCTGTTTAATTTTTTAATAAGATCAAAAACAAAAAAATCAATACAATTTTGTTCTTTTATTTCCCAAACTATATAGTGTAATATATTCAGCAAAGTTGTTTGGCAAAGTTAAAAAATATACATATATGTTCCAACGATGAACATGGACAAATAAAGGAAAAACACGTAATCTATTTACGAAACTTAATTACACGTCATCGATTAAAAGGCTTTGACCACGAAAAGCATGTAACGCATGTAGAAAAGCAAGAGGGGTCACTCAGATTTAATTACACCAGAACGAGCATTGGCGAGACATTTGTTCGTCGTCACATGTCGAGGTACAAAACTTTAAGACAAGAGGATTTGGTCGTTGTATGCGCATTGTTGGTGGTATTCAGAGTTTTAGAAAAGAGTAGACTGTGTTCATTATTTGAACCAGATGAATTCCAATTAGGACTCCTCGTCCCTTTTTCGACGTTAATAACTGTATTCGGCCGTGCTGTTTATGTCATTTAAAGTCGCTCATAACTTAAATAAAACCGTTTATTATTTGATGTAGAGCTTCAGTCTTCGAAAGACTGAGTTTATAAAGGATTATATGTTATTTTGAGAAAACAAAAAAATACCACTTGTAATCTATGTCTGAATCTATCTTTATTATTGCTTGCATATTTACTAACTGCTGAAAGAATTGCGATCAAAGGCTGATCAAATATGGATCGGAATTGGACGCGTTTATCACTCGAACATGTTTCCATTTTATTAAAGTCTCATCACAAAATAAGATGAGAAAAAAAAACAAAAAAAATTTCTTCTACTTTTTATTTTCGTCTTGTTTGATTTTCATTGGTTAATCAGACTTCACGTGCATCAATCACCACAGAGATCCTTCCCTGCCCCCCATTAGAATGTCTGACGCTCAATTCCTCGAGAGCACCTCTCTGCGGCTGCTTGGTCTCACGTTGACTGCTGACCTGAGATGGAACAAATACATTGAGTCAATTGCTTCGTCCACCGCAAGGAAAGTTGGCTCCCTGTGCCGTGCCAGGAAATTTTTCTCCCTGGAATCGATCCACCAGATGCTTAAAAAATTTCCTCAAAAATAAGAACGAGATGCGTATATGGATAACAGAGCTTCAGAGTCTTCGAAAAACTGAGTTTATAAAGGATTATATGTTATTTTGAGAAAACAAAAAAAATACCACTTGTAATCTATGTCTGAAATTCTAGGATCAAAAATTATTATTATTATAATTATTTACTTTCGTATTATTGTCCTCATCTTTATTGTTGCTATCACAACGTTTCGGTTCTTGTGACCTCCTGGTTCTTCAAGTGCTTGTCCCATGGTAGGTCGTGAATTTGCTGACAGAGTATTTGAACATTTCTGTTTGAATTTTAGGGATATCATTATTTATACTACAGGCAAAAAATTTGAGGCTACCCTGTATTTCTTTAATAAACATCTTAAAATGAGATAATTTTTGTATTTTTTTAAATTCAAAGATAAAATTTTATTACCTAAAGCGCATTTTTTTTATTTTGACAAGAAATATCATACAACAGCATCATATTCTGTTTTCGCCAATAAAACCACCAACTGTCCTAATTCCTGATTTACATATTCTTAGCATTCTTCCCAGCAGTTTAAAAATATAGATTGCAGACTTTCGCAACTATTCTTTAAGCACTGACAAAACTCAATCCCACTATTTGAGTATTTTCTTTAAACTTTCCTATCAAATTCATTCCATACTAATTCAATGGGTGAGACGTTAGGAGATGGGATTTAGGTGGCTATATCATTACTTCCAAAATTTTGTTCCTTTTGTTGGATTCGAGGTAATTGTAGCATAATTTAGAAGAGCATTTTGAATCGTTGTCTTGTTGAAAGGTGATTTTTTTTTCAATTATACGTCAACCAGATGGTATAGCATGTCTTTGAAAATCGAATGAAATGATTCATTTTTATGATTCTCTTCACCTGAATCAAATCTCCAGTCCTTCTGGCAGTCTCAAAAAGTTTACTAAGGTATTAATGGCGAAAAAAAACAAAAAAAAAAACAATATAAGTGTCGGGTGCCAACAGGTCTAATTTCACAGAGACGCGTGTGAATCATTTTTATTCAATTAAAGACGTTTGTGAATGACCGGATCGAAAGCGGCTGATGTTCTAGGTTATACTTACGGATAATTACTGCACGTTTGGGTCGTCATTCGTCGATGGTCCTTCAATGTTGGCAATATTGCTTAAATGAATATTCTTATACCAGTAGACCAGGTTCTGAACGGTTGTGTTATTCAAACAAATGCCGAGATTTTAAAGACAGTAATTTACAGACCTTCTGCTATACTCACTGACACTCAAGTTCCGTAGACACGACTAAGAAGTCCGTAGACACAGCTTTCGACAACGTGTAGCTGATGTGGTTCCCGTAGCAAGTAGTTTTTTTTACGGAATATGCCAACCGGTAATCTGCCATTTAATATCAATTCTTTTTATTGTTTTAATACGTCTTTTTAATATTTTATTTAGGTGTTTATCTTGGATTTTCTTCCAGAAGAGTCATTCTCTCTTTCTAAAATCACCCTGTGGCTTTGTCCATCTTTTTTCAATTTTTTTTCAGTTACCGTCATCTCTTTCTTTTTACTTTAATCTTTCTTTTCTAATCATAATATTTTGTTAAAACATTTCACCCCCAGGCAAGGCAATAAAGCCACGAGGACGCTAAAGAGTTGTCTAGTGCTAGGGAATAATATACAAAATCAACCAACCAAAATCCAAATATTTAGATTTCGGGATTAAAGAACCCATAGAGGTTGATATGCCGCTAAACAAAATCAACCAACCAAAATCCAAATATTTAGATTTCGGCATTAAATAACCCATAGAGGTTGATATGCCGCTAAACAAAATCAACCAACCAAAATCCAAATATTTAGATTTCGGCATTAAATAACCCATAGAGGTTGATATGCCGCTAAACAAAATCAACCAACCAAAATCCAAATATTTAGATTCCGGCATTAAAGAACCCATAGAGGTTGATATGCCGCTAAACAAAATCAACCAATCAAAATCCAAATATTTAGATTCCGGCATTAAATAACCCATAGAGGTTGATATGCCGCTAAACAAAATCAAGCAAACAAAATCCAAATATTTAGATTCCGGCATTAAATAACCCATAGAGGTTGATATGCCGCTAAACAAAATCAAGCAAACAAAATCCAAATATTTAGATTCCGGCATTAAATAACCCATAGAGGTTGATATGCCGCTAAACAAAATCAAGCAAACAAAATCCAAATATTTAGATTCCGGCATTAAATAACCCATAGTGGTTGATATGACGCTAAACAAAATCAAGCAAACAAAATCCAAATATTTAGATTCCGGCATTAAATAACCCATAGATGTTGATATGCCGCTAAACAAAATCAAGCAAACAAAATCCAAATATTTAGATTCCGGCATTAAAGAACCCGTAACTAAGCAAAAACGACCAACCAACAATTCCTCTGATTTTATTCTTCTTACTTATTCTAATTTATCATTTTTGTTTTTTCCTATTCAGCGCTCTTTCGATTTTTTCATTTCATTTTTCTTCAAACTTTCCTCTCTCTCTCTCTCTCTCTCTCTCTCTCTTTCTCCTCCTCCTCCTCCTCCTCCTCTTTCTTCTTCTTTTCTTGTTTATTTTCTCTCGTCTTATTCTTATAACCTTTTTTTCATTTCAACCTGCTCCATTTCAGGTCATACTTTTTCTCATGTTATCTCTCTATTGGTTTGGCTTTTTCGAATATTTTCCCATATATTCCGGCACTAAATGTTTCTTCTTTCTTTCTTTCTTTCTTTCTTTCTTTCTTTCCTTCTTTCGTTCTTTCTTTCTTTCGTTCCTTCTTTCTTTTCTTTCTTTCTTTCTTTCGTTCTTTCTTTCTTTTCTTTCTTTCTTTCTTTTTCTTTCTTTCGTTCCTTCTTTCTTTCTTTCTTTCTTTCTTTCTTTCTTTCGTTCCTTCTTTCTTTCTTTCTTTCTTTCGTTCTTTCTTTCTTTCGTTCCTTCTTTCTTTCTTTCTTTCTATCGTTCTTTCTTTCTTTCTTTCTTTCTTTCTTTCGTTCTTTCTTTCGTTCTTTCTTTCGTTCTTTCTTTCGTTCTTTCTTTCTTTCGTTCCTTCTTTCGTTCCTTCTTTCTTTCTTTCTTTCGTTCTTTCTTTCGTTCTTTCTTTCTTTCGTTCCTTCTTTCTTTCTTTCTTTCGTTCTTTCTTTCTTTCGTTCCTTCTTTCTTTCTTTCTTTCTTTCTTTCGTTCTTTCTTTCTTTCTTTCGTTCTTTCTTTCTTTTTTTTTTCTTTCGTTCTTTCTTTCTTTCGTTCTTTCTTTCTTTCTTTCTTTCTTTTCTTTCTTTCTTTCTTTCGGTCTTTCTTTCTTTCGTTCTTCTTTCTTTCTTTCTTTCTTTCGTTTCTTTCTTTCTTTCTTTCTTTCTTTCTTTCTTTCTTTCTTTCTTTCTTTCTTTCGTTTCTTTCTTTCTTCGTTCTTTCTTTCTTTCTTTCGTTCTTTCTTTCTTTCTTTCTTTCTTTTCTTTCTTTCTTTCCTTCTTTCTTTCTTTCTTTCTTTCTTTCGTTCTTCTTTCTTTCTTTCTTTCGTTTCTTTCTTTCTTTCTTTCTTTCTTTCGTTCTTTCTTTCGTTCCTTCCTTCTTTCTTTCTTTCTTTCTTTCGTTCTTTCTTTCTTTCTTTCTTTCTTTCGTTCTTTCTTTCTTTCGTTCCTTCTTTCTTTCTTTCTTTCTTTCGTTCTTTCTTTCTTTCTTTCTTTCGTTCTTTCTTTCTTTCTTTTATTCCATTCTTACACTTTTTCCCTATGTTTCTTTCTCCCTCTCTTACAATTTTAATCTTATCACATTTTCACGATTATCATTTTTACTTTTACTTTTTTTTCCTTAATTATCCACACTAGCATTGTCTTCCATTCTCCCGTTTCTGTTATTCCTTCATTTGAGAAACCATTATGGAAACTTTCAGAGAAAAAGCTTTTAACGTACAAGACAATGAAACACAAAAAGTTCACACATCTACACTCAGACATCAATCATAAAACGAAAATATAACAAGCCGACCAGACCCGGGACAAAAGACCCTTTCTTTCACAAGACTCCTTTTTCTCCACACTCAGACCAACTGAAAGATATCAAATACTTACAAGACCGAGACGGGGGTGGGGGGCTTACCTCATTTTGTTTCCTACAATCTGCACCCCCAAAAATCAAATGTCCCGATACTGGCTATATTGAAAAGCATACACACTAAATCGCAGTTCTTTTCTATCCTATGCGCCAATGCTGTACTTCTGAGGGCTGACCTGCGGTTTAGGGAACGGGAGTTGGGGGGTGAATCACTTCACTTCATTGCACCCGACTCTCCTCTTCCCGTCTCGGTGAAGTGATGACTTGTGACATTACATTCTGCTCGTTGATTTCCATAGGGTGATTTAAAGATCTTGGAAATACCGCAAAATCGGTAACAAAAGTGGCAATAACAATAACATCAGAGAAGGCGAGTTTAAGCGGACAGCCAATGTGTCGCTTTGAGGAATGCCTGAACGGTTTTTGGAAAGGTTTTCGGAAAATTGTTTGAGAGAGTGTGTGCAATGCGGAATGTTACAAGGCGTAGAAAGAAAGAAAGAAAGAAAGAAAGAAAGAAAGAAAGAAAGAATATAGAAAAGACATCACAAAAATAAAAAGAGACGGAAGGGAGAAAGTAAGGAAAGTATTGATTAGAAAAATATGTTCAAATAAAAGCAAGAAAAAATAGAAAATGCAATAAATTAAGAAATAGAAAGGGGGGAACTAAAAAACAGAGGGACACAAACATATCAAGTAAAAGAATAGAATGAAAAGAGTCACTCAGATAGATAGATAGATAGATAGATAGATAGATAGATAGATAGATAGATATAATCAGCCTTAGATAGATAGATAGATATGAACAGAATTGGCTACTTATGACAGATTGAAATAGATAGATAGATAGATAGATAGATAGATAGATATAATCAGCCTTAGATAGATAGATAGATAGATAGATATGAACAGAATTAGCTACTTATGACGGATTGAAATAGATAGATAGATAGATAGACAGACAGATAGATATAATCAGTCTTAGATAGATAGATAGATAGATAGATAGATAGATAGATAGATGATAGATATGAACAGAATTGGATACTTATGACAGATTGAAATAGATAGATAGATATAATCAGCCTTAGATAGATAGATAGATAGATAGATAGATAGATAGATAGATAGATAGATATGTAACAGGGAAATTATTCCAAATCCTGTAACAGTATAAATACTTTCGTGGCAATTGCTCCGAGGAGCTGCATTCGCTGGTTCCCAGACTTCATGAATTCAAGCGCCCTACGAGGCTGGCATCCCGCTCTCACCCTTTCACTGTCGAAACTCATAAATGTAGCCGTCTCTTCTACTCCAATAGCTTCATGTCTCGCACCTCTCACCTGTGGAACTCCCTTCCCTATTCCAGTTTCCCTGAGAGCTATAATCTCCAACTATTCAAATATAATGTCACTCGACATCTCCAGTTGTCTTGATCTATCCACTACCCTTCTCCTCATCCTTTCCTCTATCACTCCTATCTGATGTTGTTCCAAATTTTTCTGTAACCCCTTGCGTCCTAGTGGCTTCCCGCCTTGCTTGGGGTGAAACGCGTAAACAAAAAAATTGTCCATCCCACAAAATATCTAAAACCAACTAAACTAATTGAGTTTTTTTTTTTAGGTTTTCAGATGAGACGTTTAGACATCGTGACACCATTTGTCATAAGAATCACTGAAAAACTCTTTTAGTTATTCAGCTAGAAAGGGAACAGGTTAAAATCGTTTTGTGTCAGCCCAACTGAGCAATGGCGAGAGGAAAAAAACATTCAGGCGTTCAGTAATGGTAGCAACATTCATAGTCTGGACTTCCATCTTCAAAGTACGTTCATAAACTATCAGAAGAACGGTGAATAAGTTTTAAAAAGAGGGAACGGTAAAGATGAAAACTGGATCAGGAGGTCACAACAGGAAGAGGGATCTTCATCTCAACTTAGAGCTAAAGAGATCAATTAGAAAAGATCCAACTCAATTCCTTAGACACGTAAGAGAGGTGTTTCACCTATAACAGCCGAAAGAGCAGTGAAAAAAGACTTGGAAATAAAATCGTAAATGAAACCTACGAGGCAACTTATTATTTCAGAACAAAAATTTAAACGGTTAGAGAGGGCGAAGATCATCTAGAATAAGCTGGGAAATGATCCTGCGACGCCATGAAATAATCCTGGAATATATATATATATATATATATATATATATATATATATATATATATATATATATATATATATATAGGGTAAATTCTGACATCGTAGTCATGACATTTTTTTCTGTTTTAAGATCTGTCTTGGTTTATATGAGTCGGCCAAAAAGCTTTGACATAGCCATTTGTTGCTAGATCTGGATGTCTTGCATCTTCCACTCCCCTTCAGAGCAGTATTTGCACTTTATTTTAATCCTTCATGAGCTTCCGATCATTAGCTATGATCAATTAAAGGTGAGCATGCCATTTTCATTATGATCGATAACAATGACAATTTTCATTTTCATTATGATCGATTTGATCACAATTCTTCTGTTAAGCTTGGACAGTAATTATACATTCTTATTGCTCAAAGTAGAGTCCAATGGTGCTATAAAAACGTCGGAGAATTCCAGTAAGATATCTTTAATCATTTCTAAGATACAACGGTTTGGACAATTTTGCTGTTAAACCCGACCTATTATATTACAATTACTAGTACAGTGAATACCGATTGTTGCCATATAAATAAACGGCTAATATTACCATTACTAATCTCAAACATGTATATATTAACACAGCCAATCAATTATCATCAAATGATATACGAGCTATTATTATTATTATTATTATTATTATTATTTCCTTTGTATACTCATTTCTTTCCGGGTCCCAACCAGAGACCTAAGGTCACAAATGGCATTTTCCACTGAGGACTAAAAAACAGATCACACGCATTTTACATAGATAAAGCCCTTCGTAAGGTGTGAGCTCTGCATGTGAGCACAATTTTTTTGTATTTCTTTAAGGCATGGGCTACCAAGAATCCCTTCAATGGGTCTATCAGAAAACTTTCCAAAAAAACCGAGGCCTCCAACTATATCTGGAATTGTTGTTGTCCTTATATGCTGCATATTTGAGATTTCGATTTCAATTCCTTGTACTTTGATATTTTTTGAAGATCTTCAAAAATGCATTACAGTCTGCAGAGAGCGCCATGTCAATAAGAAGGCATATTCTGTTTTTTTGTTGGTTTCTGGTCCCTATGTCTGGGCGATTATCTTTGATTGTTCTGTGTGTATTGTAAAATCCCATACAATTGTTACAGATCGTATCCTTGTAACCGAGTCTGGGTGCTGTTCATACCAATTCTTTTCAGTTTCCTTTCTGTAAAAGTTGCATATTTTTCCAATGCAGATTTTGGCCCACTCTGTCATGCCGGGTTTCAGTGGGTGCCAATACCTTGCAACCTGATACAAGATCGCCAATTGTTTCTGGATATTTATCACAGAACAAGCATTTTGGGCGAACACAATTTTTCAGTATGAGGGCTTGAAAATTTCTAGTTAGCAAGCATCGGTCCTGTGCAGCAAGAATATAAGCTACACAACGTAACCTGTTGAGTACGGGGTTTGTCGACATCAGTTTGTTTATTACGGGGAGAATATTGACCATAAAGGTGCTTATCTTGCCATTGTTTCTGCATTTGATACAATGCATTTGCTTTTGCTTTCTTTTTTAGGTTCTTTGACGCTGCAGTCGTTGTATCATGGTTTACTTGCACTTCTTCACTCACTTGAAATTCCCTTTTCAAAGTGTCGGCTTCTTTTATTACTGAAGAAAGTTTCTTATTTCTTTCGTGTTGCTTGACACAGATAATCATACAGTCTTCTGTAGTTCCCAGTTATCTTTAAAGACCGACTGTTGTGGTTTGTAAGACAAATCTAGTTGAAATAATCCTCTACCTCTTTCGGATCTGGACACATACAGCCGATCAACATCAGCCTTAGGATGATGCATGCGGTAACAAGTGAGAAGCTTTCTAGTTTTGACGTCCTGTTATAACGTACCTATGGACGATAATGGGTATGTCCCAATTCCTATAAATACCGTGGTATAGAGCAGGGGTTTTCAAACTGTGGTCCACGGACCACAGGGGGTCCGCACGGACAAGATAGGGTGTCCGTGGACAGCAAACACTTTTTTATGGGTGACGTGCAACTTATAAGCGCTTACAAGTAACTTATAGGCGGATCATGAAATAAATTGATTCAATAAACTATTTCATAGATTTGGTATACTAATATAATTTTTATCTTGAATTGATAAAGACAATGGATTCTATTCATGCACAGAAGGAACCAAAGGATTTGAATTTTGGATCTATTTTGCGATTTCCGGCTTTCTCATTGGCTGTGATGCGTTTGCATTAATGCAAAATTATTGTTATATTCATCAAATATTTATGTATAAATTTCATGAGCGTTTTTAAGGGGTTTCCTAAAGTAAAGCCTGAAATATAAAGAGGTCCGCAAGTCAAAAAGTTTGAAAAACCCTGGTATAGAGTGTATATGGTAGTCCTTTAATTCACTAGTGATTCAAATTGATTCACTTGTAGCTCACCACTAGCAGTTGATTACTTACTACATGCCGCTGGTGAATCTTGTATGTTGTTCCTGTTTTTTATCGTTCCATTTTCAAATTTCGGTTTTGTTATTCTTGTCCAGAAAACTTTTTCCTCGGTTACAACACGTCCATTCTCTTAATGACAGCCATGGTGCAGTTAACTATATTGAAATTGCATTGCACCACAGGGACAGCCAAGATGTTTATGTCTAATACGGTTTATTCTTCTTCTTATTATTATTATTATTATTATTATTACTACTACAACTACTACTTTTGACCAGTGAACATTTCATAGTTTTTTCTATTTTAGCATGCTGATGAATCTTACTTAATTCTTCAGTTAATGATTGAACAAGCGCAGGGCGAGTTCTGCGACAATAAAATATCCGTAGAAATTCCCCTACAACATCGTTAAGTATTTGAGCTTAACAACTTTAACAAGCATTGCAATAACAATCGTAAATATGAGGGTTAGCCAATATTTTAAGAAGTGGCTACAAATGAAAAGATTGGAAATTGGCAACTTTTCTCCATTTCACTGAGACAGACATTAAACATTTCTATCTTCCGTTCGTTATTTCCTTTTCTCACTGAAACCAAGTAGCGTATTTGATTTTTTTTCTTTTTACCGAATAGTCTATTATAGGTAAGATATTAGCAGGAGACGTTATCTATCTACCTTTTATCTTTCTTTTTTTCCACTGAAACCAAGTAGCGTCTCTGATATGTCTTTTGTCTTTCCACGCGATCCAAATGGAATACTCCATTATCTATGAGGTATTGGCAGGGCGTAACGGTCGTGCGAACAAATGAAGGGAGGAACAGATATAATTATAATAGGATTATTATTATTACAACTTTTTCCATCTGGCATTATTTTTATTTGCTTCTGATGCATTTATTTCGTTGGCAATTGTTTTACTGCCAGACGAGAAAACAGCGACGAACGTCTCTATTTTTTTTCTCTTTAAGTGTCTTTCTTGGACACTTGCCTTGGGTTTTGGCTCATGATGTTCGCCAATGACCCCTGCGGAGTAGAGGAAGGAAATTGATTGGTGGATTTTTAAATTTATTTTCTCTTTTTTTTTTTTATTAAAATCTATCTTAGCTTTGGAAACTGGTACATTGACCTGACCAGATATTTCCTAAATTTAGCCAAGTCTTATTAAACACGGTTCTCCACATTTGTAAACTTGAAAATGGCTTCATTTTTGCGGGGTGGGGGAAAGTAACTAATATTACATGCTTTCCTTTCTTTCTTTTTTTTTTTTTGGGGGGGTTGGCGGCAAAGTAATCGTCTGTTTCTATGAATAGAAATGATTAGAGGTAAAAATTTACCGAATAGTGGGCGGGACGAAGAAATTAGAATATGTCTGCATTTGTGCTTATATTATCCACACACTGGCGTGGTTGATTTTGATCATTTCTTTCAATTATTTTTCACATGGTCACACGTCTGCCTAAAGTTGAAATTACTACGAGGCAGTGATTTCGCCATCTTCAGGTACAGGAGAAACTCATGGGCACTGGCCAAGAAGGAAAGAAAACGGATTGATCCTTTCGAGATCTGGGTATATCGCAGTAAGAAGAGGGTAGATACCCTCTGAACAATGACGGAGCGGATGGACCTAAGCAAGCCTCGGCATATTATATAACAAGGCGGCTTCGATGAGGACATCATGCTGGACACAGTGGGGGGTAAACGACGCGACGCCAGGTATAACCACTTATGTGTCAGTTTTATGATATGAAGAGGTGAACTGGAAAAACGGTGCCGGAGGCTGAAATAAATAAATGAGTATTGTGACCACTACGTCGTAAAATGCGCTAAAATAAATATATATATATATATATATATATATATATATATATATATATATATATATATATATATGCGTGTGTGTGTGTGTCCATATATATATATATATATATATATATATATATATATATCAATCAAGCCGCTATCTATTACTCCACCGTGCCTCCATAATTCCAGTCGAATCCATTACATTCACTTACGAGCTAATACCCTTGGGAAAGGTATGAATCCTCTTCTTCTCCTTCCAGCTATGGGTAAAATAGCAGGACAGACTGGGTTCTATAGCCTTGGAGGGCAACTGGTCTAGGAGAAGGAGAACTCTGAATTCAAAACCTGAGGGGGGTTGTTTGGGTACCTTGTGGCACGCAGTGCACCAGGTCTCTGTATTCGTCCCTTCAAAAAGTGTGGATGGTCCTGCACGAGGCCTTCACCACTATAATCAAATCTCATGTGCCGGTGTCGGGCTGTCGGTTTCCTGGAAACTGATCTGCTTGACCCTCATACGTCGAATCTCGGTGGGAGAGTCGATTATATATATATATGATTATTATTTTAAAAATATGATTCCATCGCTACATAAGAGTTCTCATGTTTCAAAAACAGAAGCTAAAACTTCAATTTAATTATAGAAATTAAATTGAATTAAAATACCCAGCTCTGTTTAATTTGTTTACTTTAATTCAATTTGTTTACTTTAATTCAATTTGTTTACTTTAATTCAACTTAATTTCTGTTTTTGAAGCATGAGAACTCTTATGTAGCGATGGAATCATATTTTTTAAAAAAGTAATTATAATTTAGGCTCTACTTGTGTATTGAGCACTGTTTTGTAAAAATAAAAACTTCGGATTATTGACCTAACAGATATTTCCTATTTTTTCTATATATTTTCCACACATACACACACACACACACACACACACACACACACATATATATATATATATATATATATATATATATATATATATATATATATATATATATATCGTGTGTAACAGCAAAAATTGCCCAAACAGCATCCGATAATTGTTCATCATTCAATATGTTTAATATCTAAAAAAAAAACACTAAACTACTTGTGTTTCTTTTTTTCGAGGTTTTCAGATCAGACTTTTAGACATCGTGACACCATTTGTCGTAAGAATCACTGAAAAACTCTTTCAGTTATTCAGCTAGAAAGAGAACAGGTTAAAATCGTTTTGTGCCAGTTCAACCGTCTTCCCAAAATGAGCAATGGTGAGAGGAAAAAGATCATTCAGACCTTCAGTAATGGTACGTACATTCATAATCTGGCTTCCCTCTTCAAAGTCCATTCAAAAACCATCAAGGGGACGGTGAATAAGTTTAAAAATGAGGGAACAGTAGAGAAGAAAACTGGATCAGGAAGTCACAACAGGAAGAGGGATCGTCATCTCAACTTCGAGATAAATAGATCAATTAGAAAAGATCCAACTCAATTCCTTAGACGTTTGGCACGTAAGAGAGGTGTATCATCTCTAACAGCCGAAAGAGCAGGGGAAAAAGACTTGAAAATAAAATCGTACGTGAAATCTGTGAGGCAACTTATTATTCCAGGTCAAAATGTTAGAAGGTTAGAGAGGGCAAAGATCATCTTGAATAAGGTTGGAAATGATACTGGAATAGGAATAGTATATATATATATATATATATATATATATATATATATATATATATATATAATTTTAAAAATGAGGGAATAGTGGAGAGAAAACTGAATCAGGAGATCACAACAGGAAGAGGGATCATCATGAGACAGACATTAAACACCTCTATCTTCCGTTCGTTATTTCCATTTCTCACTGAAACCAAATATCATTTACTCAGTTGCTATATAAAACATAGCATTTAGTCACTTACTATAGGTACCATGACATTTAGTCCTATGCTACACAAACCATATCATTTAGTCAATTGCTATAAAAAATCATAGCATTTACCCACTTGCTACAAAAACCACAGCATTTAACCAGTTGCTCCAGAAACCATAGCATTTAGTCAATTGCTACAGAAAACGTAAATTAGTTACATGCCACTGAAAAAAATAAAAGCGGACAATGTGATCAACAACCATTGGCTACAGTCTGTTTCATGTTTAAACGCCATCTTCAGACCTTATAGCTACTTCAAATTGCTAGTGTTGACTCAACTTACACTGTGTGTATTTATATTATCAATGATCTTCCTGATGTCATCAGTTCACACACACATATATATATATATATATATATATATATATATATATATATTAAGAAGTATACATAATATATTGTGCAATTAATGTAAGATATTATGTATATTTATTAATATATAAACTAAATAGTTCTTGTTACTTAACATTGACTTTTTCCTTACACTATAGAGTATTTATATGTATTTGTATACGATCGCTCGTATCCCTACCTATACTTACACATTCGGTTATATATATATATATATATATATATATATATATATATAAGAGAGAGAGAGAGAGAAAGGGAGGGAGGGGGGAGAGAAAGAGAGACATAGTGAGAAAGTGAGAGAGAAAGGGCAACATAATTCAGATAAATAGATATACGCGTGTGAAACTAGACAACACAGTAGAGAAAAAGTAAGAAAAGAATAATCCAATAAAAAAAACATCTAATTTTAATTATTTCTAATAAATTAAATTGTATTTTAATAAAGTAAATCGAAATTCTACAAGGTAACCAAAAAAGTTCTGTCCGTTTTTAAAGGAAAAAAAGAAAACGCTTCACAGTATGTGTAACTTATATTTAGTCTTCGAAGTAATCGCCATCGGCATCCAGCACCTTCTGCCAACGTGTCTCCAGCTGTTCAATGCCCTTGCGGTAGAACTCGGGTGGTTTTGACGCAAAGAAGTCCGTGAGGGCTTTGCACAAGTCTGCTTCATTGGTGAAGGATTTCCCACAAAGTTGATTATCCAGGGAATGAAAGAGGTGGTAATCGGCTGGCGCAAGGTCAGGTGAATAAGGTGGATGGCACAAAGTCTCTCATCCAAGTTGCTGTATGGTATCCCTGACCACTCGCGCGACATGCGGCCTGGGTGTTTGTCATGGATCCTTCTGGCGCAATGCCTGGCGCAATGCCACACGTTTCAATTGCTGCGATTATAGGTCTCCAGTGACCGTTTAGCTCGTTGGTAGCAGTTCATAATGAACCACTTGACGACCTGTCCACCTGTGACGTCGTCCCCCCTGGTCGCAGCGTCGACTGTGTCGTTCGATCCCGTTCGCGACGCCAGCTGTGACGTGGCGTGGTCCGGGGTTCTGAACCTTTGGTCACGACACCAGTTGTGACGTCTTTTGCGGCGTCAGCTGTTCGCTCCTCGCTGCTCCAAGTGTGACGTTCTAACCCTTTGGTTAGATGAATACCAGCCTCGTCGTTCCCAACTCGCTTCCAACGCCTGGTTACTAGGGTAACTGTACTGATCTCCGGTCTGCCTACCCACGTTGTGATTAGATCTTAGACAGACGGGATCAAACAGGGATTGGGGCCGTATGCAAGCTGAGTCCAACGGGGTAGATAACACACACGAAAAAGAAAAACTCACAAGGTCAAAAATTATTGAAGAAAAAGGTAACAACTTTTTATATCTAAATGTTCGTTACACAAGATTATTCCTACCTCTCGACCCGTTTTGTGGACTGTGGCACCAAGCTTCTACCATATAACTTTAAGGCTTCGAGTTGCCTGCTCTCTAGAAATTTGCATTTTGGGGTGTGGTTTGGTTTCAACACTGGGCGCTGATCTCTACCTGTCGTTCACAGCTGATTTCTCTCGTCGTCCGTGGCTGTAACTAACTCTCTCCTCAGAGTCTGAACTATTGTTCACTCATCTCTGCCGTCAGTTCGCGAACTAACTTCTTCTCTTCGGCTTCGGTTGGACGAGCTTATTCACTTCGGCTTGAGTTGGGTGAATTTCTTCACTTCGACTTGGGTTGGACGAATTTCTCTTCTTGGTTTGGTTCCAACTTCTCCACTTAGGCCAAACGGCTGCTTCACTTCGGCTTCTCTTGCCGCAAAGGGGACTAATGAACAAGGCCCGCCGTCCGCGCTGCAACTCCAACTCCAACTTCGTCCGAGGCGCAACCCCAACTAACTCTCTCTTCAGAATCTGAATTATTGTTCACTCATCTCTGCCGTCAAATGCTGGGACCCTCGGTCCACCTAACAGCCTTCTTAGGTCAGCTGACAACCCTTGTCTTACTCCCTCTTCATCCCCCACTGCTCTATCTGAATCATAGTCCGACATATTTAAAGAGAAAGACAATCTACGCAGCAACAATCGAGGTTGGGAAATAAAATAAAGTGTCCTACCTTACAGACGATTCTGTTCTCGTTCCTTTCGGGCCCGGGTCGTTTTGAGTCCTATTTGAAATTTCTCAGCAACAGCGGTCGATCGATGAGACGTGACGTGGCTGTCTCAGGGTTGATCCTTTGGTCACGGCACCATTTGTGACGTCGTCCCCCCTGGTCGCAGCGTCGACTCTGTCGTTCGATCTCGTTCGCGGCGCCAACTGTGACGTGACGTGGTCCAGGGTTCTGATCCTATGGTCACGACACCAGTTGTGACGTCTTTGCCGCGGCGTCAGCTGTTCGCTCCTCGCTGCTCCAAGTGTGACGTTCTAACCCTTTGGTTAGATGAATACCAGCTTCGTCGTTCCCAACTCGCTTCCAACGCCTGGTTACTAGGGTAACTGCACTGATCTCCGGTCTGCCTACCCACGTTGTGATTAGATCTTAGACAGACGGGATCAAACAGGGATTGGGGCCGTATGCAAGCTGAGTCCAACGGGGGTGATAACACACAAGAAAAATACAACTCACAAGGTCCAAAAATATTGAAGAAAAAGGTAACAACTTTTTATATCTAAATGTTCGTTACACAAGATTATCTCTACCTCCCGACCCGTTTTGTGGACTGTGGCACCAAGCTTCTACCATACAACTTTAAGGCTTCGAGTTGCCTGCTCTCTAGAAAGTTGCATTTCGGGGTGTGGTTTGATTTCAACACTGGGCGCTGATCTCTACCTTTCGTTCACGGCTGATTTCCCTCGCCGTCAGTGCGCGAATTAACTTCTTCTCTTCGGCTTCGGTTGGACGAGCTCATTCACTTCGGCTTGGGTTGGGCGAATTTCTTCACTTCGACTTGGGTTGGACGAATTTCTCTTCTTAGGCTTGGTTTGGTTCCAACTTCTCCACTTAGGCCAAACGGCTGCTTCACTTCGGCTTCTCTTCCGCAAAGGGGACTAATGAACAGGGCCCGCCGTCCGCGCTGCAACTCCAACTTCATCCGCGGCGCAACTGCAACTAACTCTCTCTTCAGAGTCTGAATTATTGTTCACTTATCTCTGCCGTCAGCGCTGCAACTTCTCTGCCTGTCCGGGCCAAACGGACCGGCCTTTCTTGCCCGCAAAGGGGCGAATGAACAGGGCCCGCCGTCCGCGCTGCAACTCAACTTCTTCGGCTTCTCTTGCCCGCAAGACGGCGAATGAACCGGGCCCGCCGCCCGCGCTCAAGCTCCCTCGCTGTCCGCGGCGTAACTGCAACTGATTTCTGCCGATTGGGGTCCTGCTTTTACTGAGGCAGTCAAAAACTGGGGTGGGTCTGTCGGCGCCAGGGTTTTCTGGATAATTCTAAAGACGTATTATTTCTGATTAGAGATTTTCCATTATCGGTAACTTACTTTCACTCCTACTTCCTTACTGTGCCTCTGGGGGGAGGCGTATACCCGCTTCCCCTGGTCCTTCGTATGTTAGGTGATCGCTCTCGACCAATGGGGTCCTGGTCGGGCATCTTTCCTCCCCCCTCGCACATCATGTGACCGCTCTCGGCCAATGAGACTCTGGTCGGTATCTTTCCTCCTTCCTTCGTGACCTCTCTAATCGGGCGTGGACAATCCGTGGCTTTGTTCTGGGGGAAGAAACACCTTACTTAAAAAAACAAAATTTAAATTGTCCTTTTCGTACGTGATCGAATGACGCTATCGGTTCTTTTTACACGTGGTATCTGTCAAACAGCCTACCGCTAATTGGATACGATCTAAGAAAGGATTTTTTTAGACTGCGTGGCGTTCTCGCGAGCTAATACAAATATTTCACCTTTTTCTTTCGCTCGGAGCTTGTTAACAAAAATCTTAATTATCTCAAAAAAAGCGACATCACCTTGGGTGGTTTTTTTTTCAACTCTGGAATCGTCTGGGTTCTTGTATTAATGCTTTGTTTTCATATCCTTAGATACACTTCCCCATCTGTTACCTATCATCTCAATGACATCCTTTTCATTTGTTACTTATCAATATTTTTTTTCATTGTCCCTAAAATTTTATTTCTTCAGCCAAATTGATAACAAACTCCCATCCTCCGCGGACACGAAAGTAGGTCGGTGCTTGACCTGATATTTTTGACATCTGATATGTGCCAGTCGAGCGTGTGTGTTTTCGCTTACGACCTGGTTTCGTATTATTTATTTTTCTCCTTTCTTTCCTTCCTTTTCTTTTCTTTCTTTCTTTCTCTCAGATCGCCTAAATGTAAAGAAAGAATTATTCCTAACCCCGAAATATTTTTCAGTTCTAAATAATTATCAAATGGTTAACAAACCGAAAAAAACAAATCATATATTTATGAATATCTCTTTTCAGTTTTCTAATTATGCATGGTGCCACACACCAGACACAAATGGGTGCATAGTCGGTCTTGCGGTGTGAGGGACAGCATCCTGAGGAGACAACCAATGTTTGGAACACTTGGGAGATTCGTACAGAACTCACTTTTCATCACTGGTAAGCACTCGACTGAATAAGGATGCGGTACGGTGGCGAGAAAGCAGCGATACGCATGCTGCCACTCGTTGTCCCTTGTAGACCTCCAACAGCATTTGCGGAACCAACTTACTCAGTTTGTACGTCTTACCTAGGCACTGCAAGTGAAGTCTGTTTCATCGGAAACGTTGAACTGTCTTGCAAGTTAACCACACGTTAGACTACTGTCCTCTTCAATGGCCGCCTTCAGTAGGGTTAACTGTTATCTTCCACTCCAATACACACAAATGTCCTCCTAATGTAACCCTCTACCTCGTGTGGCCCCCGGGCCTTGTAAAGGGTGAACCATACTGTAAAAAATATATAACGCTCACATATACGCACACATACACTATGAAAAATTAAAAGAAACTTACATCAATGAAAAAGACCGCTTCTCGTTTGATCACCGAAGTTAAGCAACATCAAGCCCGTTCAGTACTTAGATAGGGGAAAACCTTGGGAACATCGAATGCAGTAAGCGACCTCCTATAGATCCATTAATCAATCATTTCGTTTCTGTCCCTACTTTTTTTACATTAAAAGATCACGTATACTTACAATCAGAAAGAGACAATTGAACTTTCTGAGAGACAAAATAAGCAGAGAATGCTTGGAAAAGTTGACACCCACAAGACTAAATGAACATTAAAGAAAATAGGGACAGAGGGGAAAAGCGAATCCCCTTCCTAACGAGCCTGTGTAAATGAATAGCAGAACAGGCACGCATATTGAGGAAAGAGGGCTTGGAGAATTTGACACCCACATGACAAATTCATTTTTTTCATTGATGTAAGTTTGGAGGTAAGAGGGACAGAGGGAAACAGCGATTAACCTACCTAACAAGCTTAGATGACAGAACAAGGAGTGTAGACGATAATAATAATAATAATAATAATAACCATTGCTAAGGGCTAAAAAAAGATAAGACGTTGTTGAGAGGTATGATCGACCATGTCTTGAAGGCTACTTGGCTGATAGAAGAAGATTTACCTTTTGAAATTCCATCTCGATTTCCGATTAACAATGACCTTCCCCAGCGGATGCTTGAATACATGTGCTTGATTACTAATCTACTGAATAGGCCCTTCGTCTGTGTTTTCTGGCGTACGACGAGTCGTGCCGTCATAAAGTCTATCCTGTCCTACGTATTCCTAAAATAGTCAGTTCAGCATAACAGAAATACGTTCCAGTGTATGTTTATTCATGACTGGCTTTTCACAGTTTTATCTCATTGTTGTGGTAGGATCCACCTAATTTGCATAGTGGAGTACCGACCATATAAATATGGTTGGTACCGGGAAGAGAGGGGGAATCAAGAGATTCAACCAGAGACTCAGCCCGACTGCGACTCAGTCAACACATTCTCCAGGAACGGTCTTACCAGGAATATACAAAAAACTATATGTAAATATTGTGTACACTTTCTTGTTTCAATACATTTTGTTCTAAGTACATTTTGTTTTGCATTATTATTCCATGCATTAGTCAAGTTTCAACACTCATCAACGTCACCAAAACAAACATCACGTACTAATAATGTTTTAAAACCGGAATTGAATAACGTTTACCAATTCTTCTTTTATGTGCCGTATCCCTTCAGGTCGTAGACGATCATGGCTCTCCACAATTTCTTGTCGTTAGTAGCTCTTAATATATTTTTTTATCTCCTAAACCTTGTTCTGCCATCGCTAGGTAGATTATGCGTTGTTTTCCTTTGTCACTTCGGCCTTCACTCTGTCTTGTGAGTATCTAATTTTCCAAGCCCTCTTTCCTCATAATATGCCCTAGAAATTTCAATAGTCTATTCAAACTTCAGTCCATAGTGTTCTCAGCATTCTTTTTAGTGTCACATTTCTGTTGCTTCAAGTTTCTTCGTCTCTGAGGAGATTGCCGAGCATTCACTGCCATATAGGAAGACTGATATGACTTAACATTTCAGTAGTCTTAAAATGACATACAAATTCAGTGTGGTCTGTTTAAAACAAGAATCAGGTTGTCTGAATTTTGGGGATGAGTTCTTATCATTTATATTATTTATACTTGGACTATTTATATTGTCCTCATATCTGTTGTTGCTATCATAACGTTTCAGCCGTTGTGCCCTCCGGCCTTCCTCAGGTGTATATAGATCTGAGTAACCTACAGTGAATTCTGAAATGAACCCTTTATTTAATTTACGGGGGTAGACAGGTCTCATTCCACTGCTTATGTCTAAGGATATCTTGTTTAAATCTTATTTTTATTTATTACTGCTCAGTTATTGTTCGCCTATTTCAAACTGAGTGCAGAAGCAGAGGGGGGGTAGAAGTGGTATAGAATTAATTTCAACTCGGAGTTAACTTCATCTCGGAATTAATTCCAACTCGGAACTAAAGGTTAGAGTTAGTGTTAAGTTTACAGGGTTAGGGTTACGGTTAGGGTTTTTAAATCGAGTTGAAATTAGTTCCGAGATGAAATTAGTTCCGAGTTGAAATTAGTTACGAGCTGAAATTAATTCCGAGGTGAAATTAGTTCCGAGTTAAAATTAATTCCGAGATGAAATTAGTTCTGAGTTGAAATTTGTTACGAGTTGAAATTAATGCCGAGGTGAAATTAGTTCTCATTTGAAATTAATTACGAGGGGAAATAAGTTCCGAGTTAAAATTAGTTTCGAGTTGAAATTAATTCCGAGGTGAAATTAATTCTGAAACGAAATTAGTTCCGAGTTGAAATTAATTCCGATGTGAAATTAGTTCCGAGTTGAAATTAATTCCGGTGTCAAATTACTTCCGAGGTGAAATTAATTCCTAGGTGAAATTAGTTCCGAGTTGAAATTAATTCCGAGATGAAATTAGTTCTGAGTTGAAATTTGTTACGAGTTGAAATTAATGCCGAGGTGAAATTAGTTCTCATTTGAAATTAATTACGAGGGGAAATAAGTTCCGAGTTAAAATTAGTTTCGAGTTGAAATTAATTCCGAGGTGAAATTAATTCTGAAACGAAATTAGTTCCGAGTTGAAATTAATTCCGAGATGAAGTTAACTCCGAGTTGAAATTAATTCTATACCACTTCACTTACCGAGTTGAAATTAATTCTATACCAAATTAGTTCCGAGTTGAAATTAATTCCGGTGTCAAATTTAGGTGAAATTAGTTCCAAGTTAATTGAAATTGTGAAACGAAATTAGTTCCGAGTTGAAATTAATTCCGAGGTTAAATTAGTTCCGAGTTGAAATTAATTCCGGTGTCAAATTAATTCCGAGGTGAAATTAGTTCCGAGTTGAAATTAATTCTGAGGGGAAATTAGTTCCGCGTTGAAATTAGTTCTGTCACTCGGGTAGAGGGTGCGACGTCCCCAGGTATACATATCGGGTGGGGGTATCCAATCAGAGAGTGAAATAAAAATCTTGTTTATATTTACTTTTAATAATGTGTTTATTTCATGTCTCATCTGTTTTTTATATATTTAATATATCATCCTTTCTTACATTTCTCAGTACTAGGCCTTATAGCCCACATTACTCGAGTATACACTCAAGGGGTTGGCCCCGAAAATCAACAAACTTCACCAAACCTCTGCACGTCACTGGCAAGTACACACTACCCGACCTTAGGATTGAACTTAAATTCAATATGTCACTAAATTCACAAACCAACGATTTAATCCACTAGGCAGGCAATTGTCCCATTATTTACAATATTTACAGATTCTTTTCTGTTAATTAACTTTAAATAATGTAAATTATTTATCACAAATATTAATTCACCCCAAGCAAATTACAAATTTTAAATCAATGTTTGCATGATTTTTCATAAAATTTTTGGCACTCTCTTGAAATTTTAAATCAAAATTTAAGCTATCCTAGCAACAACTCCAACCCCGAGAATGAAAAATTAGCAAAAACTCAGGAAATTATTCCCATTTTGTAAGTGTGGATGATATTCGAGGTACATATAAGAAATTTTTTACAATTTAAAAAAAAAAAAATAAAGTCTGTTTTTGGCTTGTTTATCTACGTGAGCGCGAATGTAGACCCCCTACTCTTAGAAATAGTACACCCGAGTCGCCCACATTTGGGGCGATCGCAAAAATACATCCAACCGGAGTGCAATGGAAGGGCTTTGTTTTGGGAGAATTTAGTGTGAATTTTAGTAAATATAAATTATTTTTATTGTGAGGTGAATTAGCGGATAAAGATCCTTTACTCTAGATAGTCCGAATATAGTGTAAATAAACGTCACATTTTTTATTACCCAGAATTCCATTGTGTTATAATGTATACAAAATTGGAATATCAAAACGAAAAGAAATGAAACGGAGGTTACATTCTAAATATGTATGTAAAGTTCAGTCCGTGCTCAACTCAACCGAATTGCTCTCAACTTACTGGAGCAGTAGCATGGCAATCATTATGCAGTTGGAGAGGTCGTTCGTAACAGGAAATCAAGATATAATATTCTTCATCAGATATTAAACCTAGAATTTTCTTACCGTTTTATTTTATTTATTTTTTTTAGCTGTATCCGTATTCGGAATTTTCTTTTCCTTGACGGTAATTCGTTTTGAATTATTTTTTTCATTTTTAAGCGATAGGTTCTCAATTCTAGTTAACTGTTGTTTTGTTGTGTGTGTGTGTTGAAGTGAAGTTAGGTTAAAAGAAGACATTCAAGAGTAGGAAGTGAATTGAGTAGTGAGAGGAAGAGAATTTTATTGCGTGTCACATCTTTGCATAAATCATACCACATAATGGCACCTTGTCTAGCATTATGACAATGAGAGAAATTGACAAAGACGGCAAATGGCCAGACACTGGCTGATCTTCGGAGAAAATGAGAAAGAGAGGCTCAAAACCAAAATCACATACACACACATACACCCATTATAGCAGTGAATTGATACAAATAGATAGATAGATAGATATATAGAGAGAGATATATAAATAGATATGAATCAGGATGAGATAGATAGATAGATAGATAGATAGATAGATAGATAGATAGATAATGAAAAGAATGAGATAGATAGATAGATAGATAGATAGATGATGAAAAGAATGAGATAGATAGATAGATAGATAGATAGACAGATAGATAGATAGATAGATAGATAGTGTTATGGTCTGGTTCCTTGTACCACGGTGATAGTCCAAGGTAGAACCAATAAAGAAGAACTCAAACACAGGTATGGAATAACACAGATATATTACAAACAGGAATATATACAGAGAAGTAGAAGTGTTAGTATGAACAACCAGGTTTAGTAGAGAGAACAATGTAGTCTCGACCAGTATCACTATTCCAATGTCTTGCAGTAATTGTCTGAACGCGACTCTGTTTCGGACTGCCTCTGACTCGACTCTTGACTCGACTTGAACTACTGACTCGACTTAAAATACTGACTCCATGCCTACTCCTGAGGAGCAGTATTTATTAAGTATGGAATAGTCCAGTATTATTATTATGGGTAAGATCCCATAAAAGATAGATAGATAGATAGATAATGAAAGAATGAAATAGATAGATAGATAGATAGATAATGAAAAGAATTAGATAGATAGATAGATAGATAGATAGATAGATAGATAGATAGATATGAACAAAATGGGATAGATAGATTGATCTTATTTCTTCGTCCTTTATACGCCGTGTTTCTTCCGGATATAGGTCATCATGGCCTTCCACACCTTCATCTCCCTTTTCGCTCTTAATAAGTCTTGTCTTTTTGTTATTTCTCCCAAACCCCGTTCTCTCATCCATTTGTTGAAACCCATCAAATATGTTACGCGCTGCTTTCCTCTTTATCTCTCTCTCTCTCTCTCTCTCTCTCTCTCTCTCTCTCTGTCCTCCTCTCTGTCTTGTGACTATCATATTTCCAACTCCTCCTTTCCCATTATCTCTACCAGAAATTGCATCTACCTCTTCCTAATGATAATAAGTTTTCTTTTTTGTTTCCATTTTCTCTAAAAACTCGACGTTGCTCACGTGTTTGGCTCATGGTATCTTTGGCACCCTTTCTGTAGAACCATTGCTTTAAGTCTATTGCTTCAAGTCTCTTCTTCATCTTTGTGGAGATTGTCCAGCATTCGCTGCCATATAAGAGGACAGATTTCACGTAACAGTTCAGTACTCTTTCTTTTGTTTCCAAGGACAATTTTCTGACTCTTGATACTCTGCTTAGCTTTTGGAAGGCATCTTTGGCGACTCCCAATTCGCCTCCGGATCTCAGGGTCGCACTTTCATTCCTCTGTTAGAACAATTCCCAAATATTTAAATCTCTGTATCTGCTTGATTTTATTTGGGGCTCATCCTTTTGCTGATAACCATACATTCTGTCTTCTTCTTACGGCAATAAGTATCTTGGATTGTACATTTAACAGGGCCTACCGTAAACTTAATAACTCAAAAACGAAGGCTTCGCGGACATATGTTTATATGGAATTTTGTTCTTGTTTTGGCGTGGGGAACCCGCCCTTAATGTTTCTATTTTGATACATGCTGTATATTGAAAGAGAGAGAGAAAGACAGAGAGAGAAAAAGAGAGAGAAATACACACACACTCACACATATAATACACGTGAATTGACGCTAATAGATAGATAGATAGATAGATAGATAGATATGGACAGAACGAAATCGTTAAAAATTGAAGGGACTGAATGTAATAGATAGATAGATAGATAGATAGATAGATAGATAGATATGGACAGAACGAAATAGATAAAAATTGAATGGACTGAAAGTGATAGATAGATAGATAGATAGATAGATCTATCTCACTAAACACTACAAGACGTCTGTGAAACGTTTATGCACACAGTAATAAAGGCCAACTTTTGACAACCTAGATAGACAAGCCATAAGTAACATATATATTGATGTGAATATTTATATTTAATAGATAAAGAAAGGTTTTTAAACCTTTCTTTATAGACTTAGCACCCGATTTTAGATTTTACAGATACATCGCCCGTCAGCTCAAATTAGTCTATTGAATTCCTTAACAGATATTCATTTCCCAAGTACTTTCGATCTTCTTCCAAGATCATCTTCAAGAATGCAAGTAGTACAAAACTATATGTAATTCACGGGTACATGTATTTATAGAAATCTGTGCTTCGCTATCCATTACCGTAATTTTAATTATGATTTTAGATGCAAGCGTGAAAAATTGTTCTTTTATGGGTATTTCAGAACATTACTGCAGTACTCATAGTTAATTCTGTTCAGTGACGGCTTTAATATTTTTAATATAAATTGCTTCTAAGATCTGTAACTTGAATTTATTATTTTAATGGGCGCATGACAATAACACTGTAATATAGAGTTGAAAATTCTAGAATGGATATTTCTTTCACTTTCTAGTTGTCGTTGACAACTGTTTGCGCATGCGCACTTACATCAACGAAGATATCGCTTTAGTCTGATAAACTCCTAAAGGACCAAACGCGTCACAGGAAATTTTTGTCCACGTTGCAATTAATTTTCAATACATACACACACACACACACACACACACACACACACACACGAGTGATGGGATTATGAATCTGGAATACACCCACAGCGTTCAGGATTCCATCGTTGAGCGACAGCACCCTGGAGAAATCCTAAGTAAACCAAGAATACAGTGGCCCAAAGGTAACCAGAAGACTGTTTGGACTAATCTTGACAAAGAGCTTTTTTTCCTTAATAACAATCTTAAGGGTCACATAGGGCAAGAGATCAGTTCCATTTGTAGAATAATATACGACGTTTGCTTTGAGTGATTTGAACCGGTAATGGAAAAGATAAAAAGAGGAAAAACGACCAAATCGACGACAAATTTAGAAAGGAAAGTTAAGATCAGAACAAACATTAGTGAAATATTATGCGCGCATCATCACGACCTAACATGTGCAGGTGAAATATTTGCATAGCCGTTTATAACGATTTTACGAGCGCGTCAATAACGGCAAACTCGTTCAGGAACTTTCATTACGGACAGAAGCTGCAAAGAGGAACAATCGTTTTATTTATTTCATTAAGAATTTGCAAAGAGGAACGATCAATTATTTTTTTTTTTTCACCCCTGTCTGGTGGCAAATGCTGCTGGTGGCGCCTGGGGTGGCGGTCCCGCCATAGCCACCGAAACCGTGAGATCACCCCTGGTCGGCGGCTGATGAAGTCAGGGTATCGCACGTGCTAACACACGTTGTATGTTAAAAATATATATATATATATATATATATATATATATATATATATATATATATATATACACACGCAGAAAAAAAGAAACATATTGGATTTTAAAATTAAATACACATAAACTAGGGTTAAATAAAGACTTAGGTATTTTAAATCTTTATAAACATTTCAATAGTTAAGCAATTTTTTTAGATTTTTTTTAGATATAGTTAAAAAATTTTTATTTTTTTAAACAACATCTAAAATATTTATTACAGTTAGATTTTAGTTAGCAATATCCGAACAGTGACGTTCCATATCACGTGACGTCCGCGTCTCGCGACGGACGCTACTTGCTAACAAACTGTAATTTTAATTTATTTGTAACAAACAGTGATTTCTGACGAATCTGAAATATCAAATATATATATAAATAAATAAATACTTTCATAAAATAAAACATTATTATTTTTTTTAATTTGCAACTTATATATATATATATATATATATATATATATATATATATATATATATATATATATATCTCAAGATAAATCAAGAAAAACCTTAAAAATCCATATATGTATTTTTATATTCATTTCTTCAGTCCGAAAGATTTTTAGAAATGGAGTCAATCCATTCAGACAGACACATCGGGATAAAAAAAAAGAGGAGGCGTAAAAAGACAAAGACAACAAGGGAAAAGGAAAAAAGAAAAAGGAAAAAAAAATATAATAAAAAAAAGAAGAAAGAAAAGTTAAAATTTACAAATATAATCTTCATTTTTAAATTTGTAAAAATTAGAAGAAGAATGAAAGAGGGAGGGGGAAGAGAGCGTGAAAGAAAAGAAAAGAAAGAAGAAAGAAAGAAATGTTGAGCCAATAACAAAACTAAAAAGATTGAGCTAGAAACTTATATGGTGGGTAATGACCAAAATTCGAAAACTCCGTCGGGGCGTGTTTCGTTCTTCAAAAGAACTTCTTCAGACTAAATAATGTTTTTATTAATGGGATCATATATATATATATATATATATATATATATATATATATATATATATATATATATAAAGAACAGTAAGATATATAACCCGGTGTTCTTATTGATATTTTTATTTTTACAAAACAATGCTCAATGTAAATTTACAGAGCATAAATATTATAAATTAACTGATTTGAAAATATGGTTCCTTCACTACACATGACTTACCATGTTCCAAAAAACGAAGCTAAAAACTTCAAATTTAATTATATGATTAAATTGGATTCTACTTTGCGCAATAAGAATTACTCTCCAAGCATAACAGAAGAATCGTGATGAAATCAATCATAAATGAAAATAACATGTTTATCATTAATTAATCATAGCTAAGGACCGGAAGCTCATGTAGGATAGAACTAAAATTCAAACATATATATATAATATTCTAGCATCATTTTCCAACTTATTCAAGATGATCTTCGCCCTCTCTAACCTTCTAACTTTCTGTCCTGGAGTAACAAGGTGCCTCACGTTTCACGCAGGATTTAATTTTCAAGTTTTTTGGGGTTTTTTTTTCACTGCTCTTTGGACTATAGGTGAAACTCTTCTCTCACGTGACAAACGTCTTATCAATTGAGTTGGATCTTTTCTAACTGATATCTTTAGCTCTAAGTTGAAATGATGATCCCTCTTTCTGTTGTGACTTCCTGATCCAGATTCCCCCTTTACTGATCCATCATTTTAAAACTTATTCACCGTTCTTTTAATGATTCTTGAATGAACATTAAAGATGGAAGTCAGAGTATGAAGGTTGGTACAATTACTGAAGGCCTGCATGATCTTTTTTTCTTCTAACCATTGCTGAATTGGGAAAACTGTTCTTCTGACAGAAAACAATTTTGACCTGCTCTGTTTTTAGCTGAATAACTATAAGAGTTTTCAGTGATTCTTACGAAAAATGGAGTGAAGATGGCTAAACGTCTTATATGAAGACCTCGCAAACTGAAGCTCAGTTAGTTTAGTGTCTCTTTTTTTTTTTGGGGGGGGGGTATTTTTGTGTAGGATGGTCAATTATCGCATGCTGTTAAACGATTTGGACAATTTTTCTGTTACACCCGGTATGTAGCGTGAGAGAAAGAAATGCAAACGTCTTTTATAAATATAGTAAGCGGAAATTAGATGTGTCTCAAGGCTGATAGTATAGAACACCTGGTGAGAATCGAACTCACGCTGGTTATAATTATAGCTGGAGAGAAACGTTGGAAAATCACTACTTGTTTGTTTCTTTCCTTTCATGTATCAGGTGAGTGTTAATTTCAGCAAACGTCCTTTCTTTATTATGTGTCGCAAATATGTTTGTCGTCTTCTCTCGCTCTCTCTCTCTCTCTCTCTCTCTCTCTCTCTCTCTCTCTCCTTGTTAGCAATAATTTCCTTGTAGTTCCATTGAAATCTGTTCAAATTCATTTGTCATATTTTGTAGCCAATTATTTTGGCCTTCGGTCATAGATTTCCCAAATGTTAGACACGTAGCTGATATTTCTATCACTTAAGATTCCAAGATTATAGAAGTATGTATCAGATAATTACCAACTCACCTAACTTCCAAAAATACCTTGGTGTATATATATATATATATATATATATATATATGTAGGACATATAGCATTATACTACCTATAATGTCACGTCAATGCAGACACAGAACAGAGGTGCAACATTTAAGAAGTCAGTCTGCTGAGTGACGACATATGCATTGTTATCACTGGTAAGGACGAGAAGGGCAGAAAGGAGAGAAAAAGAAAACAAAAAGAAATAGAAAATTCTCCAGGATACAAAATTAATCGGTGAAAACGGGTGGGGTTCCTCTTCAGTCAACCTTTCCACCTTGATCAGCGATCCATTCTCAAAGTGTTTAAAGGTAATCAAAGGTCGAGTGGATAATTTTTGCAACGGAATAAAAAAAAAGAAGCAGAAAAGAAAGTTTTCTTTTTTTTTTATTCAGTTGAAACAGAAATTGTTTGCATTTTCTTTGTGTTTTTTTTTTTTTTTTTTTTTTTCTTTTTGGTTAATAAACCGTTTATTTATATTAATTCCGAGTGTCATTTTTCAACCTGGCCGTGCGTCTCGAAAAAGACCTCCAATCGGTTGTGAACTGGGGCAGCAATTGGCTGGTTAACTTTAATGCCACAAAAACAAAACTGCTCCCTATTAATCACCACAGAGATCCTTCCCTGCCCCCCATTAGAATGTCTGACGCTCAACTTCTCGAGAGCACCTCTCTGCGGCTGCTCGGTCTCACGTTGACTGCTGACCTGAGATGGAACAAATACATTGAGTCAATTGCTTCGTCCACCGCAAGGAAAGTTGGTTCCCTGTGTCGCGCCAGGAAATTTTTCTCCCCGGAATCGATCCTCCAGATCTACAAATCAAAAATTCGCCCTTGCATGGAGTATTGCTGCTATATATGGTCTGGTGCCCCTTCTGTTTGCCTCGGGGTTCTTGATAGGCTCCAGAGGCGGATATGCAATATAATTGGCCCTGTTCTGGCATCTCGTCTACAGTCACTTTCTCACAGACGCGCCGTCGCCTCTCTCTGTCTGTTTTACAAATACTTGCATGGCAATTGCTCCGTGGAGCTGCATTCGCTGGTCCCCAGACTTCATGAGTTCAAGCGCCCTACGAGGCTGGCATCCCGCTCTCACCCCTTCACTGTCAAAACTCCTAAATGTAGCCGTCACTTCTACTCCAATAGCTTCATATTTCACACCTCTCGCCTGTGGAACTTCATACCCTATTCAGGTTTCCGTGATAGCTATAATCTCCAGTTATTCAAATGTAATGTCAATCGATACCTCCAGTTAACTTGATCTATCCACTATCCTTCTCCTCATCCTTTCTTCTATCACTCATATCTGATCTTGCTCCAAATTTTCTGTAATCCCTTGCGTCCTAGTGGCTTCTCGCCTTGCTTGGGGTGAAACGCTTAAAAAAAAAAGCCATCGAAATATGCCGTTTTGTGAAAGTTTTTTTTTTTTTTACCTCGAATGAAGAGAGACTTTTATTTATTTAAATGTCATGCTCCTTCAAGTTGTAGGCGATCATGACTACCCAAACATTCCTTCTCCGTCCTGGGTATGACGATAAACTATATCCGCGTCCTGGGTAAGACTACATCGCTAACACCGACACCCCATCTCACACACACACCTACTATAACTTAGTAACTGTATACCTTGATTGGCTCTTGGACCATGTTCTGTTTGAAATTTAGCAAAAAACATTTTGTCCCTCTTGTCTTGATTGGCATCCAGACTTATAGAAGACCAACTAAAATTTAAAAAAAAAGGAAAAACGTAGATAAAGTAAAACCGTTTCCACAAAATCATAACAATCCACAGATAATAAACAAAAGTAATGTTTGGTTTGGTTTGGTTTGTTTTGTTTTACGGCATATCAACCTCAATGGGTTATTTAACGCCGCCAACTTTTTTTTTCCTGGTAATATTTTGTTTTGTCGAAAATCTATTTCTGGTAATATTTTTATTATCTGAAAAATGTATAGCTGGTAATATTATTTTCAAAAATGTATTGCTGGTAATTTTTTTTCAAATAATAGTGATAGTTTTTTTTTTCTTCAAAAATGTATTTCTGGTAATAATATTTTTACAAAGTATTTCTGGTATTAAAACCTATTTTTACACTTTCATAATGTTTTTTTTTTTTTTACCTCAGTTTCGGAGTTAACTATTTTCCCATAGCTGGGACCCTAACAGGTTCTACCACCCCGGGTCAGAGTGGACCTGGGAACACCAGCAATTAAGAGGTGGTTCCATGCTCCTCAAAACCTCCTGATCAGAGGCCTTACTGTTGGATGTAATTTATAGTCTTACCCCGAACACGGATGTAGTTTATCGTCATACCCAGGATGGAGAAGGAATGTTTGGGTAGTCGCGATCTCCTACAACTTGAAGGAGCATGACATTAAATAAAAGTCCCTCTTCATTCGATGTAAAAAAAGAAAAAAAAAAACTTTCACAAAAGGCATATTACACTCAACATTCATTTGTAAAAAAATTAACATCAATCCTTCTCTTAGGCATTTAGGCTTCAGTAGTTATTTTTCTATTGCTTTAAATCAGTAGGATCAATTCAATCGTAATAAATAATGACAACACACAAGGTGAAATCTATTAAAGCAACCAGCGGGAGAAAAAAATATAGCACAATCTAAGGGAAGCAACTCTATGAGACCTAATATGGAATATTTACCATATATGGAAGAGTTATCGGTAATGGTACGTCTGGCTTAACGAAGCAGACGATCCGATAAAAATTACACGAACAGAATTGAATTATTATTATTATTATTTACACGAACAGAATTGAATTATTATTTTTATTTATTTATATTGTTTTTTTATTTTATTTTATTTGTTTTTTATATAATTATTATTATTTTTATTTATTTTATTTTATTTGTTTTTTTTTATTTTATTTTATTTGTTTTTTTATATAATAATTATTATTTTTATTTATTTTATTTTATTTGTTTTTTATATAATAAGGCCCAGGAGCCACTCGTGGTAGAGGGTTAAGTTAAGAGTTAGTTTATATGGACAGGAAGGGAAGATAACGGTTGACTCTAGGCTTGAACAGGTTAAGATTGTAGTGATGGGGGAAAACATCCTCTAGGGAATCTGTTCCACAGGGCAGTGGTTCGAGGAAAGAAGCTGTTTGAGTGTGATTTATTTCTCATCATTAGACTAGGGAGCGAATGTGGGTGATTTTCTACTATATAAGTGGTAAGGAGGGTCCTAACCGTGAAAGTTAGATCTAGTGGGACCAGGAGATGCAGTTCGTCCGAACACTTGGTAGTGGCGTTAGATCAGTGAGGGACTCGCCACCTCCCGCCAATGAGAAAGAAAATTCATATAGAAATAGAAGAGAAAAAATATTTTTGAAAAAATTGTTTTGTTCAAAATTTATTTAATGCATTTTTCTTGTTTTATATTTATATATATATATTTTTTAAATGTGTATATTTTGGCAGTATATATTCATTCAAACATGTTTCATTGAATAATATACATACGTTGTGTCTATCTTTATACTGATCTTTTCCAGTTAATCAGTTTCTTAATGTTAAAATGAAATTTATTGAGGTAGGCGCCGTAATTTTTTTTTTTTTTTTTACTTTTGATCTTTCCTAAGATGATTTTCAGGGGTAAAAGACGCCGTAATTTTTTTTTTTTTAACCCAACTACTTTTGATCTTTCCTCAGATGATTTTCAGGGGTAAATTACAAAGACAAACTAATGTTCTCGGCCAGGATAGATAGATAGATAGATAGATAGATAGATAGATAGATAGATAGATAGATAAAATCTGCATTCTCTTGCGATAGTGATTTTCAAAAATAAGCGTAAACACGTATTTTCTGTGAAAATTTCTCGGACATTCAGTCCGGTAAATGTTGTTTAATACTGTTTATTATAAACAGGACATTTACTTAAATATTTGTATCTATAAAAAGAATGTATAAACATAAAAATGTCTTAAAATAATTGTCGGACTTTGTCCATTTCATTATATATATATATATATATATATATATATATATATATATATATAATTTTTTTTATAAAAAAATTATAACATAAGTATGTTATAAAATCACTACAAAAATAGCCATTTTGTTTCAACACACTCTGTGTCTTATCAAGTGATGATGTTGAAAAGAAAATAAATGGTTTTAAAAGTATTAGATTAATTAACGATCCTACACTTTTTTTCTTTTCTCAATAATTTTGTAGTTTTTAAACTTAATAGTAATTAAATTTGGATTTTAAAATTGCCAGTTTTTAATTTTAATATTAAATTTTATCATATAATTTTATAATTATTGGTTAGTATAAATTATTTTTAATATTACACGTATTTAAAGATCTGAATAGCTATTATAACATGATTTTGTTGTCAAGCTTTTGAATCTTTCTATACTTGGTTTTTGATTGGTTATTCTAGCTTTTGTAACAATGTTTCCCCCCTAGTGAAGGATCGTTAATTAATCTGAAACTTTTAAAACCATTTATTTTATTATCAACATCATCACTTCATAAGACACAGAGTGTGTTGAAACAAAATGGCTATTTTTGTAGTGATTTTATAACATACTTATGTTATAAATTTTTTTATAAAAAATAATTATAACTGCTCTATTTTGTATTGAGCACTCTTTTAAGAATAGTAATTGTTGGTTATTGGAATTCATTCCGTATATACCAATTATATACTTATATATATATATATATATATATATAGAGAGAGAGAGAGAGAGAGAGTTTTCATACCTAATTCATTCTGTTGGTATCTATCTATCAAACTATCTATCTATCAATCTACCTATTTATCTACCTCAATTGTATCTATGTACTTATCTGCTTATTTAATTCTCTCTTTCTGTATTTCTAAATCATCTCAAAGCCCATACCTCTAAATGTATTGTTATCTATATATCTGTCTATTTCAATAAAAAACCTCTTTATCCATTTATGTAAAGTGTTTCTGTCTGTCTATATCCCTCGCTCCCTTTCTCTCTCTCTCTCCCCCTACAAATAGAAAACGTTTATCGATTTAATATGGTTATCTTTTATTAAAGCTACATCAGAAAATGAAATATGCACAAAAAAGAAAAAAAGATCTGGTATTTTTTTTTATCAGGCTTCACGTGCACCTGTCTTATCAAACAACATTTATATATATATATATATATATATATATATATATATATATATATATATATATATATATATATATATGTCAAACAATATATATATATATATATATATATATATATATATATATATATATATATATATATTATTATAAAACGCAGATTTGTGTGTGTGTCTGTACGTTTATATATTGGATCGGATTTCCTACATTTTTCAACCGATTTCAACAAAACATAACAGGACTACGTAAAATTCAGCGCCCAAAAATGAAAAAACACAATTGTTTTTGCACGAAATCAATTTAAAAACACGATAAAACACGATACTGTCACCAGAATGAAAGGGGGACAACTCATATCGAGTTAAACTTATTATAAAACCCAGGTGTGTGTGTGTGTGTGTGTGTGTGTGTGTGTGTGTGTGTGTGTGTGTGTGTGTGTGTGGTCGTTTATATATGGGATCGGATTTCCTACATTTTTCAACCGATTTCAACAAAACTTCACTTTTTTTTTGGCAGGTAGTGTTTCCTATTGTCTTGCACACTTTTTTCTTTATTTTTACATTCAGAATGCTTTAAAATTTCCATTTACAAGAAACTGTTTATAATAAAATAAAATATAGATAGATAGATAAATAGATAGATAGATAGATAGATAACAAGAGATGTAGAGAGGTAGTTTGAGAAGGAACAAGGAAAAGAGATCTGCCTTGCTGACATGCATGTTGCACACTACTGGGCTGTTCAAGATCAACGCTACATTTGTTTTCTAGAAAAATAAAAAACTATGTACGATGTCTTCAGTGTTTAATCATTATCTTTGATATCCATAAAATAAAAATAGATGCATTAAAAACAAGCTGCGAATCCTTTTTTTGATTTTTTTAACTTGGCTTCTATTCTTAGAAAAACAGCCATGATTTCGACTACACCCAGCAGGAAACTTTGCACTGTGGCTCAAATAACATCGATGCTTGATCAACAAATAAATGAGACCTCTTAGCTTCGTGGCGGGTAGACAACTTCAGTTTTCCTTATATATTCGATTGTATTACAGGAGGTAATAAAATAAACTTTATTACTGTACGCTATTATAAACCAGTTCGTAGCTGATTCCTTTACGCCCCTGCTGACAATAAGCCGTCAACGACAGTATCTCAGCGTATTCAATAACAGTTTGTTTTTTTGTTTTTTAGCAATAATGGAATAACTTATTATAAAAAATATAGGGTGACCCAAAAAAACGGGAACTTTTTAACAATCCAGTAAAACCAAGAGTAATGGAAGAAAAATATTTTATTCATAGTAATTGAAACCTTAAAACATGCCATTTAAGAAACAATGATGGAATTTTCCTTGTAGATGGCGTCCTCCTGTACGAATGCATTCTTGAAATCTGCTGCTGAGATTCCTCATTGACTGCTGCAACATCTCAGCTGGGATACTGTGAATTTCATCTTGAACTCTAAATGGCGAAATGTTTACTTGCTCAAGGTCACAGTCTCGCAGTGTTGCCACTTGCTTTGATTTTCATTTTTTGCTGTTTTTTATGCTTTTACTTCTTTTATGCAACAGAAGTTTCTTATTTATTTGTTTTTTCATTTTTTTTTTTTCATTTTTTTTGGGTGGGGGTGTTTTATTAACGGTCGTTTTCTTGGCCGAACCTAAACTATTTTTTTCGTCGAACTAGACTTAAAAGAATTACTCCGGCGACTTCCCGGCCAAGGCAGTACCATTTCAGAGAATACAAGTGTTGTTCACTACCACCTTTGCGACAAGCTTCCAGTCTAGCCAACTTAATAACGTGGACGACAATAGACAGGAAATTGTGAAGAGCCATGGTCGTCCACGTCCTGAAAGGACATGGCACGTAAAAGTAACTTTGCGTCTAAATTATCAACCTTTAATCAAGAATGTCAAACTCCTGACTACGTAGATGACCCTGTTATAATAATTGTTTGTCCTCGTGTCAATCACTGTAAATAAAATTTATCGTCACGAAATTGGCGACACAAGCAAGAGTTGCTCCCCTTACACTTTCTCTGAATGGACGACTTTGTATGTTATTCATTAACAAGGAATTTATATAATATAAATCCTTGCTATCGAATAACAGAAAGTAATAAAAATTTTATATTATATCAGCCAATTGCCCAATTCACACTGGGATATACTTTTTACCCAGCCATATTTTGTTATTATTATTATTATTATTATTATTATTATTATTATTATTATTTTCTTTGATTTCTGGCGTTTATACATTTCTTTCCGGGTCCCGCCCAGGCAGGGACCTAAGGTTAGAAATGGCATCATGACACTTTCTACTGAAAAAAAAAATAATAATTACATAGATAAAGTCCTTCGTAAAGTGCGTGCTGTAGTTGTCAGAACAATTTTTTGTATCTCTTTGAAGCATGGGCTTCCAGGAATTCCTTCAATTAGTCTACTGGAATCTTTTACATTCTACGGAAGTAGCAATGGAGCAGTGAGAGGCTTGCTGTTATATCTGTTATCGTTCCGTTGCTGTTAGATTATTATTATTATTATTATTATTATTATTATGTAAGGCAGTAAATCCACTAAGATACAAGCGATTACTGACTGTAAAAAACTAAGAAAAAAGAGAAACATTATTAAGGAGCGAAAATAAATGAAGAGTAATTAAGAAAACAGGAGAGAACGATTGGCATTGTATTTAAATGTTTAAAGATCAAAGCTGACTCGAAAGCATGGCGCCGGAAGAGAGTTCTGCAAGCAAGAAGGGCGAGAGAAAAAAATGTTAGCATAGAACTTACGGTTACATCTAGTCAATTCAATTACCACCTATCTAGTACTCAGCTTAAATATTATTATTATTATTATTTTTTTTTTTTTTTATTTCTTTTGATTTCTGGTGTTTACACATTTTGTTCCGGGTCCCGCCCAGAGACCTAAGGTTAGAAATGTCATCATGACAGTTTCCACTGACCAGTTAAAAAAAAAAACATATTTTACATATATAAAGCCCTTCGTAAAGTGTGGGCTGTACTCGTAAAAACAATTTTTGTATTTTTTTAAGACATGGGCTTCCAGGAATCCCTTCAATTAGTCTACTGGAATCTTTTCCATCCAATCCGAGGGCTCCAACTAGATCAGGGTTAGTTGATGTTCCCATATGCCACATTTTTTAGATTTCGATTTCAAGGTCCTTGTATTTTGATAGCTTTTTGAAGATCTTCAAAGATACATTACAGTCCGCAGGGACTTCCATATCAATAGGGAGGCATTTATTTTTACGGTCTCTAATAACAATGTCTGGCCGATTAGCTTTGGTTGGTCTGAGTGTATTGTGAAGTCCCATAAAATTGTACTGTCTCCGTAAACGATTCTGGGTAGTGTTCATACCAATTTCTTTCATTTCCTTTCCGTAGAAGTTGCCGATTTTCCAGTGCAGATATTGGCCCACTCTGTCATGCCGGGTTTTATATTCAGTGGGTGCCAACATCGTGCAACCTGATAGAAGATGATCAATCGTTTCTGGATATTTATCACAGAATCTGCATTTTGGGCTAACACACTATTTTAGTATATGCGCTTGATAATTCCTGGTTAACAAGCATTGGTCCTGTGCAGCAAGGATACAACCTTCAGTTTCAGCTTTCAACCCTGCACTACGTAGCCACTGATGGGTACGGGTTTTGTCTACGTCAGCTTGTTTGGTACAGGCAGAGTATTGGTCATGAGGCGGTTTATCTTGCCATTGTTTCTGTATCTGGTCGGTTGCATTTGGTTTTGCTGTCTTTTTTAAGTATTTTGCAGCTTCAGCCAGTGTACTTTGCTTTACTTGTATTTCTGCGCCCATTTGAAACTCCATTTTGTTTTTGTTGGCTTCATTTTTTACAGAGTAAAGACGCTTACTAATTTCATGTTCCTTGACACATACCATCATCCAGTCTTCTGTAGTTTCCAAGTATCTTTGGAGTCCAATTGTTGTAGTTTTGTAGGACAGTTCTAGTTGAACTAATCCTCTGCCTCCTCTGGATCTGGGCACATACAGACGATCCACATCAGCTTTGGGATTATGCATGCGGTAGCAAGTGAGAAGCTTTCTCGTTTTGGCGTCCATTCGCTTAATTTCAGCTATGGACATTAAAGCTGTATTGCACCACAGGGACAGCCAAGGTGTTTATGGCTGATATTCTGTTTTTTGAGTTTAGCTCGGTATTTAGTACCAGACGTATACGCCTGTAGTACTCCATTCTAAACTTCTTCATTTGGGGTGTTGTATGCCATCTCCTTCGCTAATTCCTAGGTACTTATAAGCTTCATCATGCTCCAGTTCCCTAATCTTTGTGACAAAATCTAAATCTATTAAGGGTGTTTCTGTAATTCTACCTTTCTTGAATGTTACTTTTGCACATTTATTTAATCCGAAATCCATACCTATGTCGTCACTGAAGTATTTTACAATGTTGAGGAGGCCATTAAACTCATTGTCGTCTTTGGCAAAGAGTTTGAGATCATCCATGTAGAGTAGGAATATTTTCTTATTTATTTTGTAACCATAGGTACTCTTGTTCAGTTCATGCGAATGGGGGATTAAGGACAAACAAAACAGAAGGGGTGAGAGTCTCCTTGAAAGATTCCACGTTGGATATTTAGACGGTTTGATATGGCAGTACCTCTGGTGTGACTAAGGTATAGTTTGGTGTTCCACATTCCCATGCTGTGCATAAGGAAATTTAATACCACAGGGGAAACTTTGTACATTTCCAAAGTCTTAAGGATACAAGAATGTGGAACACTATCAAAGGCTTTACGATAATCAATCCACGCTCCGCTAATATTTCTACGTCGTCTCCTGCAATTTTCCAGGATCATTGTATTTATCAGTAGTTGATCTTTGCAGCTATATGAACCTCTCCAGCATCCCTTCTGTTCCAGAGGAAGAATGCTGTTTTATTATTATTATTATTATTATTATTATTATTTCCTTTGGTTTCTGGTGTATACTCATTTCTTTCCGGATCCCGACCAGAGACCTAAGGTCAGAAAGGGCATCATGACATTTTCCATTGAACTGTTTTAAAATAATCGCACATATTTTACATAGATAAAGCCCTTTGTAAGGTGTGAGCTGTACTTGTGAGTACATTTTTTTTATATTTCTTTAAGGCATGGTCTTCCAGGAATCCCTTCAATGAATCTATTGGAATCTTTTCCAATCAATCCAAGGGTTCCAACCACAACTGGAATTGTTAATGTCCTCATGTGCCACATTTAATGATATTTCGACTTCAAGGTTCTTGTATTTTGATAGTTTTTTTTTTTTGAAGATCTTCAAACATACATTGCAGTCTGCCGGGACCCGCCATGTCAATAAGGAGGCATATTTTGACTTTGCGGTCTTTAATTACGATGTCAGGGCGATTAGTTTTGATTGTTCTGCCTGTGTGTATTGTAAAATCCCATAAAATTGTTACAGGTCCTATCTCTGTAACTGGATCTGGGTGGTGTTCATACCAATTATTATTATTATTATTATTATTATTATTATTATTATTATACCTAAAACTTGACCGGCTTATATCAACATGGATCAGCACTTCTGTCAAGAATCAGTGGAGCACAATTCCCGGTGTTCAGGCTTGTACCGCAAATAAGTTGAACGGACATGAGTTATTATAGAGAGTGCTCAAACTGGCATAACCAGGAATATTTGAAAAAGGTACCCGGTGGAGTGGTTGGGAAAATAACATTGCAAAAATGAGACCAGTGTTCGAACGTCATCATCGACATTTTGTGAGGAAGAGGATTTGATAATAATTAATATAATTCGGCTATCTTGAAAGTTTGTAGCATATGTGTATGAGTCCCATAGTTAGTGATGACCAGTGATCAACCCCCACCCCATTTCGACCTTGTGCCATCATTGTGTAATTTTTTCACAATAAATATCGAGTCCCATAAAATTGTTACAGGTTCTATCTCTGTAAGTGGGTCTGGGTGGTGTTCATACCAATTATTATTGGTGTTCATACCAATTATTATTATTATTATTATTATTATTATTATTATTATTTCTAAAACTTGACCAGCTTATATGAACATGGATCAGCGCATCTATCAAGGATCAGTGCATATGATTCCCAGCGTTCAGGCTGGGATCAATGTGTTGCATCTGTTCTCCTCCTCTCTTTCTTACGTGTTTCTATTTTCGAACAGATGTCGGAGAGATTTGGGCCCTTTCGACGCTTGATCCGTATATGCGCGTATGGGGTCCTATGGGTTCTTACTCCAGTCGGAAAGAGCGGACAAGGTAAATAGAAAAGCAACTACGTAATCTATCTACGAACCACATGTCGCTTCTCAGCATTTCTAAGTAGGATCAAATGGGATAAGTGTTACATATCATATATATATATATATATATATATATATATATATATATCACTACAAAAATAGCCATTTTGTTTCAATACTTCTGGTGTCTTCTCAAGTATATAATGGATCCTAGATACAATTTATTACTGCTTTAAAAATAAGTATTAGATTTTATAGGAAATCAAGATAAACAATTAATCTCCAATATTAAACTATATATATATATATATATATATATATATATATATATATATATATATATATATATATGTGGGGGGGGCGTGTGTGTATATCCAAATGAGAGAAAGAACAGATGAAGTAAAATTACACTGTTCGTAGCATTTACTTTAAGAAGTGCTCAATATAAAATAGAGCAATATATTATTATTATTGTTATTATAAGACATTATAATAATAAAAAAACATGTTGAAATCACTACACAAAAACTTTCATATTTCAATACTTTGGTAAGTAACTGGTGATTAAATTATTTTTAAGAAAATTTAAAAACAAAGTGTTACCTCTTTTCAGAAAGTTAAAGGGATGGGAGAACATAAGATCAGAATTAAAAATAGTTTTAGGGGTATGTCTTGATTAACCAATTAAATATCAGATCTGCGCTAAACAGAAAAGTAAGCTTACAGAGTGGACGTGGGTGAGTTACTCTTTCATGCCATGAAAAACCAGCGCATAGACAGACAATCATTGACAATTGCGGAAAACATGTGCCTTCTGCCTTCCATCACTATGGCTGATGCTAACCTCCAGGAGATTGACTCATTGCATCTTCTCAAGATAACATTATTTGCTGACATGAAGTGGGGAGATTATATAGAATCCATTGCTAGATCAGCTGCTAAGAAAGTCGATGCTAGACTTTTTTTCTCTCTAGAATCTGTCTTACATGTTTATAAGTTTACCATTCCAATATTGATGCCACATATGGCCCTGTGTCCCTGGTATATATTTAGAGATTCTTGATGAAATCCAAAAATGAATCAGCAATATTATTAGTCCTGGCCTGGTATCTCGGCTTCAGACACTTTCCAACCGCTGTAACGTAGATTCCCTGTGTTTTTTTCTATAAATACTTTCATGGTAATTGTTTGGATGAAATTTCCGCTATGGTACCTAGTGCTGGATTGGCAACAAATCTCACGAATTCACAGTTGATTGTCTAGATGCTTATACTGATCATTTCTTGTTCATAAGTCTCTGGGTCGCCACTTTTGCTCGATGCTGTAAGCAGCGAGTGATCCCTTTCTTTATACTGTATTTGTGGTGTGAGTAAAAGTTGAAGTATTGTCCGGTGAATGTTGACTTGAGATATACGGATGTCTTGAGTCCATGCTCTGTTCGGGACATTAGTACATCCAGGAATGCTGGTTTGTTGTTTTCTCTTTCCGTTGTGAAATGTATCTTAATTTCACATGGTCAATCTGGGCCTCTTCCTAGTGTAGTCAGAGTATGAAGATAGCATATACGTATTTCAGCCATAGAGTTTGGTTTAGTGATGTAGATTCTAATGCCATTTCTTCGAAGTATTCCATGTATATGTCAGCCATTACTGGTGATATCGGCGTGCCCATTGCTAAGCCTTCATCTTGCCGATATATGTCTGACCTCATTTCAAAGTGTGTTGTTTGTGTACAGAAAGTCAACATCTCCATCAGGTTATTTATTGGCATTCTCCTAAGGATGAGTCTGATGCCACTCTGTCCATGACTACCGATAATGCCTTCTCCGTGGGTACCTCTTTTTTCTTATTCTATCACACTGAGTAATTCCTTCTGTATTAGTGGTTTATTGCCTTGCTTGGGGTGAAATAATTACATATATATATATATATATATATATATATATATATATATATATATATATATATATATAATATATTAGTGGTTAATAGATACACACACACACACACACACATATATATATATATATATATATATACATACATACATACATACATATACATATATATATATATATATATATATATATATATATATATATATATATATATATATAAATTTCCAAGAGGATAGAATCCAGGTAGAACTCAATGTCCAGGACAGAGTAAGAATATAATAAAAAGTCTTAAACACTAATATTCCATGTTTATAATTGATTACATTGGAATCGCAATTACGATCCAATTCATCAGACCTACAAATTTAGAAGCTTTTTGAATTTGTAGGTCTGATGAACTGGATCGTAATTACGATTCCAATGTAATAAATTATAACCATGGAATATTAGTGTTTAAGACTTTTATATATATATATATATATATATATATATATATATATATATATATGTGTGTGTGTGTGTGTGTGTGTGTGTGTGTGTGTGTGTGTGTGTTGTGGATTCCGAGATGAAATCCAGTCTCCAATGAATGACAAACGCATGAATGAAATATAACAAATAAATGTATTTACACAATAATACATTTGGTAATACGGTTAGTTGATCCAGATATGCGGTTAGTAGCAATAATATATATATATACAGTCTGGTAAATTCAGTCTCGGGGTAGGGCTTCCTTAGAGTCTACGTGCTTGTAACTGTGACTTCTACAAGCGGTTACCTCACACTATTACTCTACCTCCAACTCAATCACAATCATTGCTCTGACTATTCTAACTGACTCTCACACTGGGTATTTAACGGCAGCAGTCCAAGTACACACTGGTCGAGTCCACTTTGTATGAAAAAAGGGTGGACCCCATAACAATATATATATATATATATATATATATATATATATATATATATATATATATATAGCCTTGGTTGGCAACCGGTGTAGAAGAAGGAAACTCTGAATTCAAAAACCAGCATGGAGAGGGCTGGCTCCGTCAGGCTATCTTGCCCAAGAAACATGAAGCAATGAGATCTGGTTTTAGAAATCTGTAATTTTGTAATTTTTTTTTTTTTTATATATTTCAGAAAAATTAGTGTGGTGAAGTTTCTCACATATAATTGAATTTAGTGCCATTAAAAAGAGGATTTAATCAGCTTTCTAACGACATATAATAAGGGAAGCACAGTGGAGTAATGGATAGCAGCTCGGATTGAGGAATCGGAGAGCCGGGTTCGAATTCCAGTTGAATCCATTACATTCACCTACATGATAATACCCTTGGAAAAGGGTATGGATCCTCTTCTCCTCTCTTCTTCGTAAATAGCAGGACAGACTGGGTTCTATAGCCTTGGATGGCAACTGGTCTACCGCAGAAAGAAATGGCAACCTACTGCGTGAAAAAATCTGCCTCGTCCGTCATGTCCCAAAAAGATACATGATCGCTTAAGCATGCATCATATCTGACTGCCTGACATGCTAATACCCTTGGGAAAGGTATGAATCCTCTTCTCCTCCCCCCAGCTATGGTTAAATAGCAGGGCAGACTACGTTCTATAACCTTGGATGGCAACTGGTCTACTACAGAAAGAAATGGCAAGCTACTGCGGGAAGAAATCTGCCTCGTCAGTAATGAAGCGAAAGTATCATGTATCACGCATGGCACATAACTGCGTGGTAGACTTAATTTGTAGTGTTTAAAAAAATTAGGTCGTTTACTCAAACAAAGTCTATCCACTAAAATTCTGTTTTGAGTTATAAAACATAATGACGGATTAAAACAAATCGGATTACGGAATATCCATGAATGCCTTGGAAACTGATGAAGGGTGCGTCAAAACTACATAGACAATAGTGGTGATTGTATACGTAAATAGTGTCTGTAGCTAAAAATAAAACGACTTAACCAACGGTTTCGTAATTCACACTTAATCGTTTGGTATGGCGTTATGTGACAATTGGTTGTTCCGCACTGACAGTCCCCAAATAAACGCTGAAGAGGCTGGCGGCTTTCACTCCTTTCCGCTAGCAGCTGTCGAACGTAAACCCTGGAAACCTATCCTTCTCTTACGTATAATGGCTTTGTTGTATAACGTCCTATAATTGCTTTGTTTCATTCATTTAACCACCACAGAGAAGCTTTTCTGTCTGTCATCAGCATGGCTGACGCTAGACTTCGGGAGAGCAACACACTGCGTCTTGTTGACCTCACGTTTTGCACTGATTTGAAGTTGAACGACTATATCGAATCAATTGGTTTGTCTACCGCAAGGAAACTTGGACCACTGTGTCGTGCCAGAACAATTTCTCACGCCCACCAGATCAATGTCGTCGGTGAATTGCAGATTGTTCTCTCATCGCTGGAGAAAGATATGTTAGTCATGAAGCTTTTCTTGCAGTATATTAGGTGTTGCACAAAGTCGGCAAAATGGTACATTTACTGAGAAGAGGACTCCCTTAACATGACCTCAGAGTCTAACTTTAAAAAGCACTGCTCTACAGCAAGTGATATATTTAATACATTTTATATTGCCTGCGATAAATCCATAAAACTTCAACATCTTTTGAGGACTGGACTCAATATATGGCTTGAAAGTATAAGGCTATTTCTATTGCAGGCGCCCTGGAGGTATGTTAAACTTAACATAGTCTGTCACAAGAATATAATAATATGGCATCCAACAGAATTATGGTCCTACAGAAGGATGCTGAGAATGCCACGGACTGGACATGTAAGTAACTAAGTAACTAAGTTTTAGGGAAAATGGAGACTGAAAACAAAACTGAAACCAAAAAGTTACTTATACTTAGAATCAGAAATATTGAAATTTCTAGGGAACATAATGCGGAAAGAAGGCTTGGAGAATTTGATATACACAGGACATCTTGAAGGCAAGAGAGGCAGAGGAAAAGCAGCGAATCACCTGCCTGACGAAATTATGTAAATGGTTGGCAGTAGAGGGGTTAGGAGAGATAGCAAAAAGACAAAATTTACTAAAAGCGACAAAGGATAGGAAATTGTGGTGAGCCATGAACGTCCACATTCTACAGAAACACGGCACATAAAAGAAGAAATAGAACGAGATTGTATAAATGGTTGGAAGAACAGGGATTAGGAGAGATAGCAAAAAGAGAAAATTGACCAGGCGCTACAAAGAACAGGAAATCGTGGAGAGCCATGATCGCCTGCAATATACAGCGAAACGGTACATAGTAAATGAAACATAACGAGATTGTGTAAATGGTTGGAAGAACAGGGATTAGGAGAGATAGCAAAAAGACAAAATTGACCAAGCTCTACAAAGAACAGGAAATCGTGTAGAGCCATGATCGCCTACATTATGCAGGGGAACGGTACATAATAGATGAAACATAACGAGATTGTATAAATGGTTGGAAGAACAGGGATTAGGAGAGATAGCAAAAAGAGAAAATTGACCAGGCGCTACAAAGAACAGGAAATCGTGGAGAGCCATGATCGCCTGCAATATACAGCGAAACGGTACATAGTAAATGAAACATAACGAGATTGAGTAAATGGTTGGAAGAACAGGGATTAGGAGAGATAGCAAAAGGCAAAAAGACAAAATTGACCAAGCTCTACAAAGAACAAGAAATCGTGGAGAGCCATGATCGCCTACATTATGCAGGGGAATGGTACATAATAGATGAAACATAACGAGATTGTATAAATGGTTGGAAGAACAGGGATTAGGAGAGATAGCAAAAAGAGAAAATTGACCAGGCGCTACAAAGAACAGGAAATCGTGGAGAGTCATGATCGCCTGCAATATACAGCGGAATGGTACATAGTAAATGAAACATAACGAGATTGAGTAAATGGTTGGAAGAACAGGGATTAGGAGAGATAGCAAAAGGCAAAAAGACAAAATTGACCAAGCTCTACAAAGAACAAGAAATCGTAGAGAGCCATGATCGCCTACATTATGCAGGGGAACGGTACATAATAGATGAAACATAACGAGATTGTATAAATGGTTGGAAGAACAGGGATTAGGAGAGATAGCAAAAAGAGAAAATTGACCAGGCGCTACAAAGAACAGGAAATCGTGGAGAGCCATGATCGCCTGCAATATACAGCGGAACGGTACATAGTAAATGAAACATAACGAGATTGTGTAAATGGTTGGAAGAACAGGGATTAGGAGAGATAGCAAAAGGCAAAAAGACAAAATTGACCAAGCTCTACAAAGAACAAGAAATCGTGGAGAGCCATGATCGCCTACATTATGCAGGGGAACGGTACATAATAGATGAAACATAACGAGATTGTATAAATGGTTGGAAGAACAGGGATTAGGAGAGATAGCAAAAAGAGAAAATTGACCAGGCGCTACAAAGAACAGGAAATCGTGGAGAGTCATGATCGCCTGCAATATACAGCGGAACGGTACATAGTAAATGAAACATAACGAGATTGTGTAAATGGTTGGAAGAACAGGGATTAGGAGAGATAGCAAAAAGACAAAAAGACAAAATTGACCAAGCTCTACAAAGAACAGGAAATCGTGGAGAGCCATGATCGCCTACATTATGCAGGAACACGGCACATAAACGAAGAAACAGAACTTGATTGTGCAAAACGCTGTAAGGACAGTGATTAGGAGAGATAGCAAAAAGACAAAATTTACTAAAAGCTGCAAAGAAGAGGAAGTTGTGGAGAGCCCTGATCACCGCGTCCTGAAGGACACAGTACATAGAAGAAGAATGCATCACTCGTTGAATATTTATATCGATACGATGCTTGTAATAAAAGTGATTATTTATCATCGACAATCTCATTCATTCCTTTCCTGCTGTGTGTACTGCTAAGTGAAAGTGAATGCCTAAAAAATCTCCCTATTAGTCCATAATTACAGTCAGGTAACCAAGAGACTACACTGTTAATTAAATTATTACAGGTAAAGCTTAACATATTTTTATTGCATTCAGAATTCTTCTTCAATGAAACGGGATATATTTTAACACGCGACAAGACATTACAAGACAGATAGACCGAGAGGGTAAGACCTCCGCGTCTCGCTGAGTCGTGATACAGTCTTTGACTATAAGCGACGTCTGTCGAACTCTCTGCGTTAGCAGAGAGGTACCCGGACGAAGCTTTGCCAAAGGACAAGGTTTCGTCCGGGGAGGTAGACAGGGCCTGAACCCGTCTAGGCGGGTTCAAACGCTATATTTTTGGCCGGGCCTACGGGCTCGGAGATACCCACATTAAAACCGGCCTTGTGTCATATTCAATCCTTGTGGGTGGATCGATAAATACTAAGACATTACATAGCAATGCCACACTTATTTTATTTTTCGTTTTCACGTTATTTTGCTTCTTTTATGTGCCGTGTCCCTTCGGGACGTAAGCAGTTATGGCTCTCCATCTCCTCCTGTCCCTTGTAGCTCTCAATAAGTTTTGTCTTTTTGTTATTTCTACCAGACTTTGTTTTGCCATCCACTTGCTTAAGCCCGTCAAGTATGTCACCCATTGCTCTCCCTTGTCCCTCTTCCCACTATCCACCCTGTGAGTATCACGATTTTCCAAGCCTTCCTTTCTCATTACGTATCACAGAAATTTCAGCTGCCTCTTCCTGATATTAAGTATAAATTTTTCTGTTTGTTTGCATCCTCTCCAAAACCTCACGGTTGTTCAAATGTCTGGTCCATGGTATCTTCGGCATCCTTCTGTCGAACCACACCTCTGTTGACTCGAGCCTCTTCTTCATCATCTTTGATGAAATTGTCCAACATTCGCTGCCCTAAAAGGAGGACAGATATCATGTTCAGTACTCTTTTCTTTGTCACCATCGAAACACTCCCTGTCTCGTAATACTCTGCCTAGCTTTTGGAATGCATCTTTGGCCATCCAAATCCGTCTTCGGATCTCCGCGTCGCACTTTCCGTCCTCTATCAGAACACTTCCAAGATATTTAAATTTCTACACCTGCTTGATTTTAGTGTCCCAAACCTGTAAATTTCATTATGGGCTCATCTTTTTACTGATCACCATGCATTCTGTCTTCATGTAGTTTGTGATTAGTCCCTTCTTCTTGCTCTCTTTCGCTACCTTCTGTGGGAGGTGTCGATCATTTCTCAAAGATTAACCAAATTCAGAAAAAGAGAAAATCCCTGGGAATAATAATGAGAAAAGGTGGCTTGTAAAATTTAGCACTCACAAGATATTCTGACATTCACAGCTAAAAACCTACTATAACACATACGCTGAAACGAATTATTTACATTCACCCTTTATTCCATTCGTAAGAAGGAGAGCTTCTTCCCAAGAATCGCTACTTTGTGAAACAATCTCCCGAAAGGACGCTTCCCGAACATCATAATCTTAATCTCTTCATGTCTCACCTCTTTAAACTCTATCATTCCCACATATAAACAGCACTTCTTACCTCATCCTACTCCTGTTCGTACAACAATCTCATTCACTAATGCTCTACCTTGAGTGGTTCTTGTACCTTATATTGTGTGAACATTGTGTGACCTATCTTATGGAGTCTGGATGATAGAACATGAACTCTTTTTTTTTAATCATTTCACTCCAAGCAAGGTGATAATGCCACTAAGACGCAAGGGGGTTAGTGTGAGTGAAGGAGAGAAGGAAGGACAATATAAGGACAGGTTTCTGAAGATGACGATTGACGTGGTATTAAAATTTTGGAAGATCGCAGGTAGCAGGAGAGCACGAAACCAGAAGTGTGTCCCACGGTTAAGAATAAACAAAGCTGTTAGAGTAGAACATACGGTTAGATCTAGTATTTGATATGCGCAGGGGATCTTGAAGGCAAGAGAGGCAGAGGAAAACGGCAAATAACCTGCCTGACGAACTTGTGCAAATAGTTGGCAGTTTAGGGTTTAGAAGAGATAGCAAAAAGTCAAAATTTACTAAAAGCGACAAAAGATAGGAAATTGTGGTGAACCATGAACGCCCACATTCTACAGAAACACGGCAGATAAAGAAGAAACAGAACGAGATTCTGTAAATGGTTGGAAGAACAGGGATTAGGAGAGATAGCAAAAAGACAAAATTGACCAAGCGCTACAAAGAACAGTAAAATGGTGATACCTAACAGCCAATCTAGTAGTACGTTTAAATCCATGCGGTCAAGGTAACAAGACATGTCATTAGAACAACAGACATGAAAACATCTATAGAAAAAGACTAAAGTCATATATGATCATTACTCTCAACAACTTCCTTTTCTATATTATCTGTGAATTGGCATGCTTTTTTAGGAAAGATAGTGGAGTAGTTTCTCGTTGCCTTCTCCGTGGTTTGGAATTTAGAGTTTTATTTCTCTGGTTACCAACCGAGGCTAGCGAAACTAGTCTACCTTGTTATTTAATACATAGTTGGAAGGCGAATACATCTATCATGGTATATGCGATCATGACTCTCCCAAGTTTTCTTTTCTATATTGAATTGCCATGCATTCTTGGGAAAGGTGGCGAGGATGGATTCCCTCTGGCTTTTCCCACCGTTTGGAATTCAGAGTTTTCCTTCTCTTAGACTGGTTACCCACCTTGGCTAGAGTCCAGTCTACCCTGCTATACAACAGCTCAGAAAAGAAGAGATGGGTTCGTGTCTTTCCCAAGTTAATTTGTGAGGAGGGAGGCACACTACAGACTAGCACGGAATTTTAAATCGGTTCGTCGTTTCCAATTTCGACAGCGATATCTGTTACGCTATCCATACACCCCTCTGGCTGAATAACAGCCAGACCTAAAAATGCTTCGAGGTGAGACGATAGTTAACAAACTACTTCGTCGGGCATATACTGCCGTAGTGAGTTCGACCATCCCTAAGTTGACCCAAAATCTGCCAAACTATGCTAAACTTTTTTTTTATGATGCTCCCCCTGTACAAAGCTTGAGAACTAATCGTGGTAGACAGTTACAGAGTAAGAGGAGCAATTTTTAAGCGGATAGGTGGGGTGAGGTAGCGGTTGACCCTAGACTTGAACAGTTTAAGATTGTAGTGATCGGGAATGCATCCTCTTTCCTTAAAGGTCCAATACTACTGGCCTTGTGCTGCACGAAGCAAAACTGGCTAAAACCTTTAAAAAAATGGATGGAAGAGTTGCGCCCCTTCATCTAAACAAAATTACTTGTATGGACGGCGTCATATTTGTTGTACGCAAGTCTTTTATTAAAAATCGAGGTACACAAAAATATCGGTATTAATAAAATCATATAAAATGATAAAAACAGATGAATATTTATTTATATGCTTAAACTTACTGCAGAAGATGCATGTAGATTGGATTTTTAAAAAAAAATTATCTCCCCATTTCGTTTCTACTTTCTACAGGAAAAAAAAACCGCCTGGCAGCTGGGGCTTCAGAATACGCCTACTACACCCCTGCAGAGGGATAATCCCCCCCGCCCCAACCAAAAAATGAGGCTCCCTGTGTAACACGATAAACTACATCTGCGTCCTGGGTAACACGATAAACAGCAGCAAGGCCTCTGTTCCGGAGGTTTTGAGGACCGTGAAATCACCTCTTAATTGCTGTTATTCCCACGTCCACCCTGACCCCGGGCGGTAGCACTTGTTAGGGTCCCAAATAGTTAACTAGGGTCAAATAGTTTAGGGTCCCAAATAGTTTGACTGGGTCAAAACGTGAAAAAATAGATTTTATACCAGCAAAACATTTTTGAAAAACATATTACCAGCAATGAATTTTTGAAGAAAAATTGTTACCACCGATACATTTTGGAAGAAAAAAAATATTACCAGCAATACATTTTGGAAGAAAAAATATTACTACAGTGTAACCCGGATATAAGAGAGTTGTCGGGATATGAGAAGAAGTCTCTTATATCCGGGTTTCTCTTATATCCGGGTTTGGTCTATTTTATATACATTAACACAGGCTCTAATTTGGGACCAGAGAAAATCTCTCTTATATCCGGGTTTCTCTTATATCCGGGTCTCTTATATCCGGGTTACACTGTACAATACATTTTTGAAAAATAAAAGATTACCAGCAATAAAAAATCTTGTTGGCATTAAATAAACCTATTGAGGTTGATATGCCGTAAAACAAAGCAAACCAAACCAGAAAAATAATCCACTTAAAACAATGTGTATCCATGTGTAGGGATGGCGTGTTTGTTTTACCAAAAGAATTCACATTATAGCGGTAGATAAATTGCTGATCTCGCTGTAGTGAGTTCTTTAACATTTGGTGACAAAGCAGAAATGACACAAGTTCATACTAAGTGTAGTGTGATTAGCTCTGTAATAACTTTATAACAATAGATTTAATTATACGTATATGTCTAAAATTAGTTTATAGTTTGATTGTCGACTCTAATTTTTAGTCCCGTTTGATATTAACGAAGAACTGAATAGAATCATGACAATGCAATTCATCACATAACTGCATGGACTTGTTACGGTGTTCTATGATGTTCGGTTAAAAATATGTCAGCCACTTTGTAGTAGGGATTAACACTTTTCGTATGAGCGAGAACGTTTTATATAGTAAATACTAGCAGTAGAGCCCGGCGTTGCCCGGGGATATAACAGTAAGAGATAAATCAAGTATCCACCATCATAAAGACTGAAAAATAAAATTGACAAAGATTATTGTTTAAGGTTGACGGACACGCATGTCTTAATTAGTTTTTTTTTTTTTTTTTTTTTTTTTTTTTACGAATTGGTCAAACCCAAACTCAAACAAAAACATTGTTTTCAATCGTTATGAGTCTTCCAATTGAATAGAATAATTTTATAAACAATTGTCTTGTAAATGGAATTTTTAAAGCATTCTGAATGTAAAAATAAAGAAAAAAGTGTGCAAGACAAAAAAAAAGTGAAGTTTTGTTGAAATCGGTTTAAAAATGTAGATAGCCTTTCTGTAATCTTTTAGTTTCACAATTTATGATTTTTACTTATTGAATACAGTAAAAAAAAATTGCATATTTTGCTTGTGGTGATTCATAATTAGAATTCTGATTTGAATATATTTTCCACTCGTTGTTTCTAATACAAAAAATATTAACTTTATTTGGGTTTATTAATTATGATCTAACAAATCTTATTCATTTAGTAGCCTTTCTGTACTAATAATCTTTTACCATTTATGATTTTTACTTATTGAATACAGTAAAAAAATTGGACACCATGTGTATTTAAAGTAGTTTCCCGTTCCGGTTATTATTTTTAGTTAGGACTTGTGTATGTTTAGATTTCATTATCTTTCCCTAAAGATAAAGAATTTATGTTTAAGGTTGACAGACACGCATGTCTTAATTAGTTTTTTTTTTTTTTATTTTTACGAACATTGTTTTCAATCGTTATGAGTCTCCCAACTGAATAGAATTTTATTATAAATAATTCTCTTGTAAATGGAATTTTTAAAGCATTCTGAATGTTAAAAATAAAGAAAAAAGTGTGCAACAGAATAAGAAACACTACCTGCCAAAAAAAAAGTGAAGTTTTGTTTTATCGGCTGAAAAATATAGGAAATCCGCTCCCATATTTAAAGGAACCAACACACACAAACAACCCGATGTGAGTTGTCCCCCTTCCATTTTCACGATGTTTCTTAATCGTGTTTTCAAATTGATTTTGTGCAAAAACAATTATATTTTCCCCATTTTGGGCGCTGTTAGAACCACCACAAGGTAATTTTATGTAGTCCTGTGAAGTTTTGTTGAAATCGGTTGAAAAATGTAGGAAATCCGATCCAATATATAAACGTTACAGACAAACACACACACACACACACACACACACACACACACACACACACACAATCTGCGTTTTATAATAAGTAAGATTTACATCCCGCAAACAATATATTTTGTGATGTCTTAATAAACGAACAATGAATTTAAAACAAGCGGCAATTATATGCATGTATTAACAAAAGTAATTTAGTAAGTAAAAGGCCGAAATTATGGAGCACCTAGTGAGAATCAAACTTACAGCTCAGTAGTAAATGATATGGCGAGACAAGCTTGCTAAGAATTAAACCACATTGAAATACTTAAAAAGTGATTTTCTAAGCGTAGCTCAGATGTGGCACAAGGTCGAAAGTATGGGGCCCCCAGTGAGGATCAAACTCACTATTTAGCCATAACTGATCTAGCGAGACAATACATTTCACCACGTCAAAGTGCCCATAAAGTGGTTTTCATATGGTACATGGCCGTAAGTATGGGGCACTCAGTGAGGATCGAACTAACTATTCGATCATAATGGATCTAGCTAGACAATCTTACCACCGATTACATCACGTCGAAGTGCCCATAAATAGTTTTCTAAACGTAGCTTAGATGTGGTCAAAGGCCGAAAGTTTGGAGCACCCAGTGAGTATTGAATTCGCTGCCATATAGGAGGATATATTTTGTGATGTCAACGAACATACGTTGCCACTTTTGTAATATCAACGAATACTCGTTGTCACTTTTATAATGCTCGTTGTATCTTTGTAATATAGATACAACTATAAATAACGCTGTTGAACAATACTGGTGTCAGACCTTCGAATATCACTCGCAGAGGTCTTGCTCGATAATACTCGCTAATAACCAGAATAGTAATAGAAATGTAAGTGATCAGTATAGTAATATAGGAGTGAATAGTAATATAGAAGAGCGATCCGTATAGTAATAGAGGATAGAATAAAAATAGCGATCCGTATAGTAATAGAAGATAGAATAGAAATAGCGGTCCTTATATAGTAATAGAGGATAGAATATAAATGAAAGTGATCCGTATAGTAATAGAGGATAGAATAGAAATAGGATCCTTATAGTAATAGAGGATAGAATAGAAATAGCGATCCGTATAGTAATAAAGGGGAGAATGAATAGTAAAAGAGGATAGAATAAAAAGTGATCCGTATAGTAATAGAGGATAGAACAGAAATAGCGATCCGTATAGTAATAGAGGATAGAACAGAAATAGCGATCCGTATAGTAGTAGAGGATAGAATAGAAATGGTGATCCGTATAATAATAGAGGATAGAACAGAAATAGCGATCCGTATAGTAATAGAGGATAGAATAGAAATAGCGATCCGTATAGTAATAGAGGATAGAATAGAAATAGTGATCCGTATAGTAATAGAGGATAGAATAGATAAGAGATGATCCGTATAGTAATAAGAGGATAGAACAGAAATAGCGATCCGTATAGTAATAGAGGATAGAATAGAAATAGCGATCCGTATAGTAATAGAGGATAGAATAGAAATAGTGATCCGTATAGTAATAGAGGATAGAATAGAAATAGCGATCCGTATAGTAATAGAGGATAGAACAGAAATAGCGATCCGTATAGTAATAGAGGATAGAACAGAAATAGCGATCCGTATAGTAATAGAGGATAGAATAGAAAGAGTGATCCGTATAGTAATAGAGGATAGAATAGAAAGAGTGATCCGTATAGTAATAGAGGATAGAATAGAAATAGCGATCCGTATAGTAATAGAGGATAGAACAGAAATAGCGATCCGTATAGTAATAGAGGATAGAATAGAAAGAGCGATCCGTATAGTAATAGAGGATAGATAGAAAGAGTGATCCGTATAGTAATAGAGGATAGATCCGTATAGAAATAGCGATCCGTATAGTAATAGAGGATAGAATGAAATAGCGATCCGTATAGTAATAGAGGATAGAACAGAAATAGCGATCCGTATAGTAATAGAGGATAGAACAGAAATAGCGATCCGTATAGTAATAGAGGATAGAACAGAAATAGCGATCCGTATAGTAATAGAGGATAGAACAGAAATAGCGATCCGTATAGTAATAGTAATAGAGGATAGAATAAGAGGAGAAAGAGTGATCCGTATAGTAATAGAGGATAGAATAGAAAGAGTGATCCGTATAGTAATAGAGGATAGAATAGAAAGAGTGATCCGTATAGTAATAGAGGATAGAATAGAAATAGCGATCCGTATAGTAATAGAGGATAGAACAGAAATGGCGATCCGTATAGTAATAGAGGATAGAACAGAAATAGCGATCCGTATAGTAATAGAGGATAGAACAGAAATAGCGATCCGTATAGTAATAGAGGATAGAATAGAAAGAGTGATCCGTATAGTAATAGAGGATAGAATAGAAAGAGTGATCCGTATAGTAATAGAGGATAGAACAGAAATAGCGATCCGTATAGTAATAGAGGATAGAATAGAAATAGCGATCCGTATAGTAATAGAGGATAGAATAGAAATAGTGATCCGTATAGTAATAGAGGATAGAATAGAAAGAGTGATCCGTATAGTAATAGAGGATAGAATAGAAATTGCGATCCGTATAGTATTAGAGGATAGAACAGAAATAGCGATCCGTATAGTAATAGAGGATAGAATAGAAATTAGATGCCACGCTAATTCCCATATAGACATTTCCTTTACATCACGTGGTCTACTTATTAGAAATGTAATCACCTGTTTGCTTACTGGTGAGTTGTGTTCAAACTCCAGTATCGGCAGGGACACTATTCCTATATAACAACTTATATTACGTAACATATCAATACATTATTACTGTGCTTTGAAATAAAATCGTCCACTCTCAAAGTGTTCCGTCTCCCCAGATAGCATCCTTCCATCGGGATTTATTTGAAGTACCTTGTGGACTGGAGCAGCTTTTCTCCTTTGCCTATGCACGCGTGTGGTCCCACTATAAAGTCGACCTCGTGTCAAATTTCGTTCGATTAAGCCCACACACAAAATCTCATCGTCCCATTCCCTTTGAGCCCTTTATTGGGCTTTGAAGCACAAATACGTACGTAGAGTCTTAGGAGGGGTTGTGTATCACTATCCTTCGGGAGTAGTATGAGTTTAATCGCTGGCATCTGGGAAAAGGAAAGGGTCTAGGGTGTTAGATTATTTGAAGTCTTTTGCCGCAGGTTGGTGTGGAACACCCATTTTACACTCGGCCTTACGTCACATTCTGTTCGAGTGGGTATTTGAATAAATATCATCGCTTTATCTTCCTTAAAAGTACAAATGGTTTAAACTGCAAGTCGAATTATCTCGTCATGCAACCGTAAAGAGTCTGTTAAAATTTTTAAATGTCATGAGGGGAACGTTCAAAACCAGACTAATCATAAAAACATTTACTTTCATTTCTTTTTCTATACTTTTTTTAATCGCTTCATCCCAAGCAAGGTGATAATTCCACAAAAACGAAGAGGGTTACAGGATATGAAAGCGAAAGACATTAAAAAGACGGAAAATGGGGATGATTGAGGAAAAGACTGTTACAGTTTTTTGTGTATACTATGTAACTAGTGAGTTAGTCCAAATGCCTGGACTCACTTTATAGTCCACCAATAGAAGGTTAACCAATCAGAAGACGTACAACATTCAATCTGTCGTGTATAAAGGCGGCCATTTTGGTTACTCTAACCGAATGTCCAGTCTAGCTTGTCAGGCGAAACAGAAGGACGAACTACGCTCTGCTACTTTTACCAAAATATCCACTGCTAATCTGAACAACGCTTTCCTACTGTCTTCAAAATATTCACTGCTAACCTCTGGATTCTATACTCGAAGACGACCGTCATGATGTATAACAAAGACAAAACAGGATACAGGCTTAAAAAAAATAAAATAAATAAAATAAAAACAGAAGATGCCGATTGACTTTGCAGTTAAATTTTTGAAGATTGTAGTTATCTGGGAAGCAAGAAATCAGAACGGAGTTCTACAGGTGGGAAGTGCGAGAAAAGAAACTGTCAGCTCGTTCTAGCTAGTTCAAAAGTAAAATGGTAAAACCTAATTGCCTACTCGGTGAACTTGAGTAAATGAATGGTAGAACAAGGTTTAGGAGTAATAACAAAAAGACAAAATTTATTAAGAGCTAAGAAGGACTGGAAATTGTGGAGAACCATGATCGTTAACGCCCTTAAGAAACGCGTCCCATATAGAAGAAAATTACAGTGTAACAATATTCATATATTTTTTGCTTTTCTGTTTTTGTCATTTACCTTATTGATCATCCAATACACGACCTAAGAGCCAGTCAAGGTAGAGGGTTGTTTTGGGGTGTAAGAATTGTAGATTATGAAGATGTGTAGGATACCTGATGTTTTACTCTAGACTTGCAGGAGTTCTGTGAAGCAGCGCCTCTTGGGGCTGGCTGTTCCACAAAGCAGCGCCTCTTGGGAAGATGCTGGCTGCAGGGAACTTCTCTCATATCTATTGAATGCGACGGGAATGAAGAAAATAATTCATCACCTCCAAGGCCGTGTAAATGATTTTTTTAAAAGTTTACTTCAAATTAAGAGGATTCTCTGAATTGACTTTGCTCACCACAATATTCATCTCAGAGAATGCGGCTGACAATTAAATCATGTAGTTATTAACATCAGTTCTCTTGAGTTTTGTTTTGTTTTTGTTTTTTGGGTTTTGTTTTTTGTTTTTCAAGTTGTTTTTTGTTGCTTTTTTATTTCTATTTCTGCTATTTGTAGGGATTTGTGATTTTGAAAATATACGAATCTCCAACCATGAAGTTGACATATATATATATATATATATATATATATATATATATATATATATATATATATATTACGTTAGTTTTATAGATACAGATATTTAAGTAAATGCAATGTTTATAATAAACAGTATTAACAACATTTACTGGCCTGAATGTTCGACAAATTTCATAGAAAATATGCGTTCTCCGACATGAATCAAACTTGTATACTACACGGAAACATCTAATAGCCTGACGTGCTTATGCCATTTAGCTACAGAGGAAGCGTCTGGTTAGCAAGGTCGAATTACTGTTTTAAACTACAAATTTCCTATGATTTCTATGAAATTTCTCGGACATTCCGGCTGATAATACTGTTTAATATGAACAGAGCTTTTAATTAAATATTTGTAACTATAAAAATAACGTATAAACAAAAAATATATTGAAATAATTGTCGGACTTGGTACATTTCATAATATATGAACAAATAGTATTTCGAAAAATAGTATGACAAAAAGTTTTTAAACGTTGCATCAAAAAAGCCCAGTTCAATGAAATCCCAACGGATGAAACGCGTCACAAAAACTATTTTACAATGTGTCATACTACATATTTATATATATATATATATATATATATATATATGTGTGTGTGTGTGTGTGTGTGTGTGTGTGTGTGTGTGTGTGTGTGTGTGTGTGTGAAAAGTGTGTATATAAATATAAATAAATATATATATATGTATAACTATTTATATATTATATGCGCGGTACTTATGAGAAAGCGCTCAATATCAGAGATAGAGCTAACATATTTTGTTGGATAGATGTGAGTTTGTGACCCTGGGTTTCACGCTTTAGCGATCGTCAGACAAACTCTCGCTAAAGCGTGAAACCCAGGCTCACATCTATTCAACCAATATATATATATATATATATATATATATATATATATTTATGGATAAATTGTCCTCTAAATTACGTAAAAATGAAAATAACAATGACATCTCATTTTCACAGATATATTCACCAAAATTACACAAGAATATCTTGAAATACTAATGAATAAATTTATTCAATAACATTGTCATTGTCTTCAACCATGGCTTCCAGGCGACTTCGGAAACTCTTGAACCACTTCTGGGTGGTCTATTTTATCTTTGCTTTTACAAGGAGTTTTGTTTGTCTCTCGCTCAACTGCACCCGACACATAATAATCAAGGGAGTTGCAGTCTGAGGAATTAGGTGGCCAGATGTAAGGGGTGATGTGGCCGCAGATATTGCCAGACACCTATGACTGGGTTCTCCTGCTTGTCTGGCATGGTGATGAGTCGTTTTGCCAGGGATAGGGTTTTCCAGCAGCCACCATCTTGGCCAGACCAGCACTCCATCCTCAAGGCAATTGATTTAAGTCTGCGTGTTGCGTTTGAGGCCCTGTAGGTAGATGAATTGAGGCATAACGTCGCCATTACTAGTAAGCACTCCAAACACGTTCGTAATTACCATTAGACTTATCCAACTTTTTTTCCGAATCCTCTGCTCTGTCCTCAGATTGACATCCAAACACTCTGAAGTGCTTGTATTGGAAATCCCGGCGTGAGTGCCAAGCAATACAGCATGCCGTTTCAAAATTCCTGGTAAATAGAATTGTTATTGTGCGCTTTTTCTCACGAACGGTGTCCAGCTGACTCTAATGCTATCGACAAAATAAAAAGAATGCGCATGCGCGAATTTAAAAATATAAAATGGCGACAATTTACCCATCGCACACTGTATTAATATATATTTGGGCAACGACCTTTCTTTTAAATATGTTTCATTTAATATGACAGACAAGGAATATATATGTTATTTGTTAGATCCCGCTTAGAAAAGAGTAAAGATATCTTACTGGAATTTTCCGAGGTTTTATAACACTTTTGAACTCTACGTTGAGCAATAAGAATGTATAGTTACTCTCCAAATTTAACAAAAGAATCGTGATGAAATTGATCATAAAACGAAAATGATAAGTCCATCATTGATTAATCATAGCTAAGTATCGGAAGCTCATGAAGGATTGAAATAAAGTTATATATATATATATATATATATATATATATATATATATATATATATTATTCAAGGATCATTTTCCAACTTATTCAAGATGATCTTCGCCCTCTCTAACCTTCGAACTTTCTGTTCTGGATTAAAATTGTTTCACGTACGATTTCATTTCAAGTCTTCTTCACTGCTCTTTGAACAGTCATAGCTGAAAATACTCTCTCGCGTGCCAAACATTTTATGGATTGAGTTGGATCTTTTCTAATTGATCTCTTTCGCTCATTTAGTTGAAATGACGATCCCTCTTCCTGTTGCGACCTCCTGATCCAGTTTCGCTTTCTACGCTTCCCACTTTTTAAAACTTATTCACCGTTCTCTTGAATGGAAGCCAGAGTATGAATGTTCGTACCATTACTGAAGGCCTGAATTATCTTTTTCCTCTCACTATTGCTCGTTTGGGAAGATTTTGTTTTCTTTCTAGATGAATAACTGAAAGGGTTTTCTTCAGTGATTCGTATGACAAATGGTGTCAAGATGGCAAAACTACGAAAACCTGGAAAAAAGAGACTAAATTAGTTTAATAGTCTTTAGATATTTAACATTTTGTGGGGGTGAACAATTATGCTGTTACAAGATTTGGACGATTTTACTGTTTCTCCTGATATCTAATATAACAAATTTGAAAATAGAATTCATCAACATTTACTCACTTTCGTTTATTTGGCATTAAATTATGTCACTTAGCGTACTCCATATTTTAGATTTACTTACACAACTTTAAGAATATTGTCGAGCGTTTTTAAATTTTAAAAAAAAATGAAAACTTGATATTTTTACTTCAGTTTGTAAATAAATGTTGCAAAATAAAATCTTTACATTTCGCTTGTTAAAGTATAATTTGAGGCGTTCCGAATTTAAACTTCGAATTCACACGTCGTCTCTTCTTGAATTCGGAAACGCCACAAATTATTCTAACGTTTGTTTAGATTTGTTTTTAGTCGAATCTACGTGAAATATGATTGACCAATGAAATATAGCAAACGAAAGTGAAAGTACCAGAATTTCTTTCTTCATTTCCCCACATCTCGTTCTCTGATTAATCTTTATAAAAGGGAAACTTGTTAAATTGGTAAATGTTTCTTATTTATTCTTTATCTTACCATTCTATCAAATTCCAATCTATACTTGATTTATATTTGATTGCTACTCATATATATATATATATATATATATATGTGTGTGTGTGTGTGTGTGTGTGTGTGTGTGTATTTAGGCAGCATTGTTGCATTCATACATGTTTCATTAAATAATATAGACAAGTGTTGTCTATTTATTTTATGTAAACAAAATAAACTATGAAATCTGCACAAATATCCTTAAATGTCTATAATTGGTAACAGAAGCCATTGGTTTATACCAACGGCTTCCCATACTTAATTCTTCTCGAATTCACTCTCGCGTGGTCATGTGTGACGTCATGTAGATGTATTTTTTATATTTTTGATTTTTGTAATATTATTATTATTGTTTTATCAAGAGAAGAACAGGAGGCAGTCGCGCTCGTCAAAACCTGTGACCGGCCGTGACCCAAACTCCGATGCTGCTGCCGAAATGCATTCGCTCTCAAATTTCGGATTCTGTAAAATTTCAGCAAGGGTCGATGGATACATTCCTGCTTCGTACATACTTTCATGTCAGACACAATTTTACCAGGATGCTTCTTGGCTGTTCTTTGTGACAAGACAAAATAACTTACGACACGTTGGCAGAAAACTTCATTCTATACTACCATACCTGCCACATCTGCCTCCAATGTCGGGGGCTGATATTATGAACTTGGGGAGATTACTTTTGGAAATAAACGTGCAAAGGTTAGAAAATAAAGAAATTAAATCAAATTGTCTTACATCCGATTTTCACCAGTTTCAGAACCAGATATTTCGTCAAGTCTAGATAAGTTCATTAAAAAACACAGTAGGAGGTAAAAAGAAAATGTCTTTTCAATATATTGTTGCCCCACCCTTACGAATTGGAACGATGCCCCAAGAGTTTAGATTTCTACCTATCGAAAATCTCGCAAACGGCTAAAACAAATTGGGAAATGGCTTTATCTTTTTCTTAAAAAAGCTCACATCATTGGCGGAAATAGAAGCTGGCGGGAATAATATTTTCGTTAGCGAAAAGGAATTGAGAAATGAAAACAGAGAATGAACCCGACTTCATTCTCTGTTTTCATTTCTGCGCGAGTTAGGATTATGAAATCGATCCGTCATAACAGATAGATGATCTGGTTTGTGTTTTCGCTAAGACGGCGTCCAGTCCATGGAAGGGAAACAGCGTGTCTCTTTGTTGAGAATTTAGATAAACAAATATATTTTCATAGACGAAAACAAATTGGTAAATAATTTTAATCTATCGCTCGGAAGGTTAAAATGAGAAGGTGATCTCTGGTTTTGTTTTTCGCTGGACAAGTGGGTCCAGAAAAGGAGTCAGAGAATTGAAATTAATGAAAATAATAAACCACGCCCTTTTTCCTACGCACTTTAAAAATTAGATTTGTCACAAAGAGAGTTATGCCAGCCATGAGAAGTGGACAGAGTTATAATACAAAGAAGGAAAGACAAAGGGACATAATTTGGCCCCACCTGTGCGGAGTAGCAGTGCAAGATGTGAAGTGAAGCAGGTTGGAGTCAAGGGAGAAACAATCCCTCTGACTATGCCCAAAGAAAATGGATAATTTTCCAGATTTGGAAAGTTGGTTAAAAAAGCAGAAATTACGAACAACGAAAATCTTTATTGGAATTAATGAAAATTGGGGAACACTAAGACGCCAGAGCCCTTCGGTCTCACGCCAGTTTTGAGCCGAAGTGCATATAAGCATGTGACTTTGGGTAGCTAGGAAACTTTGAGATCCCGCATAAAGTGCCTCTAAAATCCACCTCAGCTGCAACTAGATTTCCTGACTCCAAGACTTTGAACCCAGCTCCTCCAGGAGTCTAGACATGGCCCAGTGTCACTATACACACTGATGCGGGAAGAATTCATTTTTATTGTACAGGATGACCAAAAAAAACGGGAATTTTTGAAGTGCGTATTGCCAGACATGCGCAAGTGGCAACACTGCGAGACAGTGACCTTGTGCAAGTTTACATTTCGCCATTTAGAATTCAAGATGAAATTCACAGTATCCCAGCTGAGATGTTGCAGCAGTCAATGAGGAATCTCAACAGCAGATTTCACGAATGCATTCGTACAGGAGGACGCCATCTACAAGACGTAACTTTTAAAAAAATGAAAATTCCATCATTGTTTCTTAAATGGCATGTTTTAAAGTTTCAATTACTATGAATAAAATATTTTTCTTCCATCACTCTTGGTTTTATTGGATTGTTAAAAAGTTCCCGTTTTTTGAGGGTCACCCTATACTAAGATCTATATAAACCAATTGAAGATTAACCCCACGAATTTTATTTTTCGCCATGAAGATATTTATCCCTTAATATAGCACCTGCTAAAGCTTGAACCAGCGCTGTGAGACTACAACCTTCGATTTTCCACTGCTCTGAGATCAATGACAAAGCGTGAGCAGAGATGGTATGTATCGAAGCGATCAGCAACCAGCAGCTAGCTTGGATCAACGCCAGCATTGAACAGCACAAAGTTAGCCCCGTGGTTAAAATGTTGTTCTTAGATCCTGAGGACCGGGCCACTAAAACGTGCTTACACCACCGGGTGTAGGCGGCGGCGGCGGCGGTGGCGAAAGGTGTTATAAACGAACTAATGACCGCTGATTCTAAAAAAGTGCTGAATTGTGGAAGTTGCCGTATAAGTTTGTGAATATCTGTCAGATAAAACTTGAATTGTTTCGTTTTAACTCCTAATTCTCAAAACCGTGGCCTGGTTTATTGACCTGTCCCCCCTCTGGCCACTTTGCAGTAAACCACGTACTTTGGTTCATCCGCAAAAGGTCACATGTGACTTTTAGAAGTAGACGGTTTAAATACTCTTCTTCTGTGTGCCGTGTCCCTTTAGAACATAGAAAATCATGACTCTTCACAACTTCTTATCCATAATTGCTCTAATCAATATTTGTTACTTTACTCTTATCCCCTGTCCCTGTTTTATCATCCATTTTCCCAAGGTCGTTAGATCATTTAATGTTATATATTCGATATGTCCTGTGAGTGTCAAATTCTACAACCCTTCTTTTCTCATTATATGTCCTAGAAATTTCAATTGTCTTATTTCAATTCCTGTTCCTAAACAAAAATTCATTTTCATTCCAACTATCTTGAAAATGTTCTCATTGATCACATGGTGTTCTTTCTTTAGAACCACATGTCTATTTCTTCATGTCTCCTTTTCCTCTGTGAGATTGTCCAGCATTCGCTGCCATATAGATGGACTGATATTACGTAGCAGTTCACTATTCTTCACTTTATCTCTAACGAAATCTCTGTTTCTTAATACTTTGCTTAGTTTCTGAAAGGCCTCTTCAGCTATTTTAAAGCAACTTCGGATTTTGGTGTCATATTTCCCATCGTCTATTACAAAAAAAAAGGTGCCTCCAATTCGAAGTTCGAATCTTCAACTGCTCCTCCTAAGGACGGCCATACATTCTGTCTTTTCACAACTGAGGATTAGTCCTTTCTTCTCGCTTTCTGTTCACTAACATATCTACTAGGATTTCCTGCAGTTTTCTTTGTGTCTACCATCAACTGAGTGTTATCTATGTATCTTCATCTTTTTAAGATTGTATCCACCAATAATAAATCCAGATAGGCTCTCTGGTTAGACTTCACATCGCATCCGGTGGAAATTCTCATCCTTGTCTTTCATTCCTTTCTGTTCGTTTGCTATCCGTATGCAGGCGGTTTATTCCTAGTAAATAAAGCTTTCCTCGCAGTTCAAATAGATCTTCGTCGCAATAAAAACAAATTAATTATCGATGCTGATAATGGGATTTACTTGAGCATTTGTTTCATTTAAATTTGTGTTTTTATTCGAAATTGATTCGTTTAATTAACCTACGGCAGGAGTGACACAAGGTCTTTTTTATGTGAGGTTCCCGAACGCGTAGATATGTGTAGGGACCAGCGACAAAGAAAATTGCACAGTCCAGCAAACTACTGCCACGCTGATGTCGATAATAAACTGATCCCATGCCACTTACATCCCCCTCTGTATCAGGGCACCTCGGTGTGGTGTAATGGTTAGCAAGCTTGTCTCGATAAAACTGTTACGACTGAATAGTGAGTTCGATCCTCATTGGGTGCCCCATAATTTCGGTCTTGTGCCACATCTAAGCAACGCTTAGAAAATCAATACATCCCCTCCGTATCGACGGGTAGTAAGTTCCACTCAAACAGCTTCTTCCCGCAAGCCACTGCTCTTTGGAACAGACTGCCAAGAGGATGTTCTACCCAATCATTACAATCTTAACCTGTTGAAGTCTATCTAAAGTTAACCGTTATCTTCCTTTCCTAGCATATAAACTACGTCTTAACGTAACCCTCTACCTTGAGTGGCTCTCAGGTCTTGTACAGGGCGAGCCTCACTGTGAAAAGAAAAATCTCTTTTAGTGCAATGAGAAATGTGCTGCCACAGCCTAGGAATCCCCGGGACCAGAAGCTTTTTCACAGCTCAAGTGAAGAGAGAACAAACACTTTTCCCCTGGTACAAAAAAAAAAAAAAAAAAATGTAAAAAATTTAAAAAATTACAAAACCGAAGAATACTCAAGTGATCTGATGTCGCTAATGATTAATTTGTCAGCCGGGATATCAAAGAACAAATTATAGCGACTCGCTTAAAAACTGACACAAAAAAAATAACCTTAAATAAATCGTCTAAATTTATGATTCATAAATAATTGATGCCTAATTTTCGCAACGCAGCTGGCGTTTCAGTAGGTTTTGGGTGGAGGAGTTGCTGATCCCACACCCAAATGAACCAAAAGTAGTTAACCAATAAAAATGGCCTACCGTAGTTTTTGTCATAAAAACAAAGAAATTAGTTAGCGAAAAAGGTAACGAGCAGAGGGTAAATTTTTCAGGTATTGAAAAGAAAGAAAGAAAGAAAGAAAGAAAGAAAGAAAGAACGGAAATGAAGAAAGAAAGAAAGAAAGAAAGAAAGAAAGAAAAGAAAGAAAGAAAGAAAGAAAGAAAGAAAGAAAGAAAGAAAGAAAGAAAGAAAGAACGGAATGAAGAAAAAAAGAAAGAAAGAAAGAAAGAAAGAAAGAAAGAAAGATGTTTGCCTGGTTAGTTGGTTGTTAAACGGCATATCAACTCCTTGTGGGTCATTTTATGCGGAATTTTATTTTCTTGTTCTTTTTTTTTTTTTTTTTTTTTTGTTTGTGTGTGTGTGTGTGTGTGTGTGTGTGTGTGTGTGTATGTTTGTTTATTTATTTTCTATTAAAATCTGTTGCTCGTATTTTTACTTGAAAAATGTACTTTTACACATTCATAATTCATTAATCCCAGCTTAGGGGTTCATTATTTGGCCATCGCTGGGACGCTAGCAGGCGCTACCACAGCGGGTCAAGGTGGACCTGGGAACAACAGCAATTAAGAGGTGATTCCACGCCCTTCACAGCCCCCAACCTCCACATCAAAGGCCTTGCTGCTGGATGTAGTTTGTAGTCATACCCAGGATGGAAGAAAGAAAAAAATAAACAATGACACAATAATGAAAAGGGTGGGAAAAAAAGAAAGAAGTTTTAAACAAGGCTATAAAAAAAAAAAAAGAAATAGTTCGACATTTGTACATGGAAAACCCCCTCTGCACAAAAAAACATCTCTTTTGTTAAATGCATTTCCTGTATATTTTTAAGGTCGATACCGACACAGCAGGCGTGTTTGTGGCATAGTGTCTGGCGTTACGCTAGGCGCGTAGTCACCCGGTAGCGCTGTTGAGGTTTTAGTAAATGCAGTGGAGTGGCTAACCACACCCCGAAACGATTTTAAATTCACGGCTGTCTTTTTTCTAGACTGGTTGCCTACCAAAGCTATTTAACCCGTAACTTGAGATAAATGATTGGTTGTTTATTTCCAAGTAAGCCTATAATTCTAAACTAGGGGAAATAACTCTAGACTCCGCTCAGTAAATATTCTAAATAGGCTTAATTTTTATAATAAAACTAGTGTACCCGTACCGTCAAAATTGACAAGAGGGAATGTATTATAAGTAATATGCATTATATTGTAAGTAATTTTCGTTTAATTCAAGTACATTCTTTTCTTCTTTATAACAATTAAGGGGATGTGAGCAAATTAACGATGACCCACCCGCCTAAATTCAAGTTATATTTGTTTATAGAAAGAAAAAAAAGTAGTTAAATAGAAATGATGTGAATGACGATTGAATATTTGTTTTAATTATTTCCTTTTTAGGACCAATTTTAAATAAATAAATATAATTTATGTACGTATGTGTGAAACAATGACATATTGTTATATGTTTCTTTTTTGGCTTTTCAAAAACAAATATAAGTTGAACTTGAGTAGGAGGTTTATCATTTGTGTAAAAGAGTCAGTACGTGTGTGAGTATTTTTAGAAGTAACGGTGAATACAAGAGATAGTTAGAATTTAGTTCTTATTACTGTGGGCTGTGTTGTTCGGGGCGGTCTCTTTGTAGTTTTCAGCGCGGTTGATTTTTGCATGTGGATGTGAATGGGAGTTTGGACTTTATGTCAAGTCAGGACCGGTAATGTTGCCGATTATTCTTTGGATTTTGCAACGAATTTCTAGACATATACAAGAAGAAGCAAACCAATGGAGGGATGAATAATCAGTAAAATGGCAGAATTCTTCAAAACACTTATAAGAGTCTTGCATTTGAAAGCTTGTAATCGTCAAGATTCGCAGGAGTTTAATCGACTGTACTATTCTCATATAGCAACACACAGTGACCCTCTACTTTGAGTGGACCTTGTATTTAGTGGACATTAATATAAAAAATATCTATCTATCTATCTATCTATCTATCTATCTATATATATATATATATATATATATATATATATATATATATATTTGTTTATCTATCTAGAGTTTGTTCTATCTATCCATCTATCTATCTATCCATCTATCTCACTCTGTTCATGCTTATCTATCACGGTCTGTTCATTATCTTTCTAGCTAGCTAGCTATCCAGCTAGCTCGCTGGATAGCTAGCTATCTGTCTGTCTGTCTGTTTGTGCCACCCCGTTAGTGTTTATCTATCTCAATCTGTTCATTATCTATCTATCTATCTATCTATCTATCTATCTATCTATCTCGCTCTTGTCATGCTTATTTATCTCAGTCTATCTATCTATCTATCTATCTATCTATCTATCTATCTATCTTGATCGTGCGGCATTGTGTCAGCGTAAACCTAACTTAGACTATACCTTCAGGGGAATTCCTCGTATGGTAGCGGTTAGCCAGCGAATCTTGCAGGCCATTACTATGTAGTGGGTTCGAAACACACATGATGCCCCATATCTTTGTTCTTGTACCAACACTGAAGTAAACTTCATAATTAACCGACTATTTTTAATCGGTTGTTTATGTGCTTTTTGTTTATATTTCCCTGAGTGGGTTCAAGTTTAGTTCATTTTATTTTATTTTTATTTTCCTTTAATGATTCCTGTCAGTTGGGATCCATGAAGGCCGCGACACAAACAACGGAAGCGGAAATTGTTATTTGATATAGAGACGACTAAAGCGATACCTCATTTTCAAAAGTGCTCGCTTCCTGCCTTGATTGGTCAGAACTAGAATCAAGTAACGCTAATTCGCATGCCCACCGGTCTCACCAAATGGTTCAAATATATAGTGCTAAGGTCACTCAAGGATGTCCATTAAAGAATAGCTTTAAGGATTGACCACAAAGTTACATAATTACTGGGAGATTTTCAAATCTAACTGCTCCCCGTTAGAAGTGCTAATAGCGCTACTTAAGTTGACTGCTCCACTCCTAAAAAATGGGGACATTTTTTTTTTTTTTTTCTTGTAGGGAGAATATTTTTTTGATTCCTCAAAGCCCGGCATCTTTTCAGAATCAAAAATAATTTATTAATTTAGACGGGGGTTTGGGGCATAATATAAATACAATGATAAATCGATCACTGATTCCTTAAAAAAAATTGTTGTTTTTTTATTTTTTTATTCACAGATGTCAAGTTTAAATGCGTGCCTACGTTACGGATAACAGCGCCCTTCTGACGTTATCCTTTTTTCCGAATTCGTTATAATAAGAAGTTACCAAGAAGGAATGAGGAAATCGTAGAGTCGGGCTCGAATTGCAGTCGGGTACGCGCAAATGACCTTTCGGGAAGGTATGAATCAATCTCTTCTCCAACGGAGCTATGGATTGAATGCCAGATTAGATTGGCTTCTCTAGACTTCATTGGCTGATATTGCAGACAGAAATGGCAACTTAGTGCGGTGAAAGCATTTATGTATCGAAAGAGGCATGATTGCTAATCGTGTGTCACGTATGGCACTTAACTGACTGAAACAATTCTCAATGACGTAAGCACTGTTTTCAAACATGATATTTATAAATATAAGCAAAGTGCAGATAACTCTTTATGAGATCAGGGGTCGATTTGACATTTTAATTATAAAGGGTGTTCCAATAACTTGGATCGATTTTAAATGTGAATTAAGTTTAAGCGTCTAATGATTTTTTTTCTTTTTCTTTCAGATTTAACAACTTAAGTCTTCGGCAATTTCAACCATGGAAAGATTAACAATCAAACAACGTGTTGAAATTATCGAAGCCTATTACGAATATGAACGTTCAAATAGAAATGCAATGAGAAGTTCCCAGATCGCACCATCACTCGAAAAAGCGAAGTCAATTGGCCAACAAAATCGTCCGACTTGACGCCTTTAGATTTCTTCTTTTGGGGTCATCTCAAAAGTAAGTTCTATGCCCACAAGCCAACAACAATTCAACAGCTGAAGGATAAGATAATATGGCATATTGGTGAGATCGAGGAGCATCTATGCAGAGACGTCATCAAAAATTTTGACCATCGAGTGGAGATGTGCTGCCGAAGCCTTGGCGGATTTTGGGTGATATTATTTTTCACACATAATTGCTATGTCTTAAATAACAAGATCCAATAGAGAAATAAATACATTTTTCCAATGACACTAATTCATTTACTGTTGACTTTGATCCGTCTTAATGAAACACCCTTTATTTGTCGATGACAGGAGCAAAACAACATCTAGGTGGTTATCACCCAACCTTGTTCTTAAACGATTTTTAGCATATTTAATTTTTGAAAAAAACAGTTGTGTACAAGCATATCTACTTGAAATAATGATAGTATCATTTCCGCAGTAATAGATAGGCTTTTATATTTTCAGCTTTAAAACATATTCCTTATAGAATTCATATTCCTTATAGAATTCATATTTCTTATAGAATTCATATTCCTTATAGAATTCATATTCCTTATAGAAGGGCATTCGGAATTAAATTTTGAATTTGTAAGTCGATTAACTCTAACTGATATTTTTTGTCCACTTGCTCCATAAATTAATAGGATATTTAGTGTCCAGGTTTTAAGTTGGCGGGCCGGACAAAAATCCTTAGCGGGCCGGACAAAAATCCTTAGCGGGCCGGATGTGACCCGGGTTTTACCGACCCCTGGTCTAACGAATGATAATCTACAAAAATGTTTAAAAAATAATCCCTTGTTTTTACGATCGGACCAGTTAATTTAAGTCGTGCTGTCTTTATTAAGCTTATGATTTTTATTGGACCATACTCCGAAAATTCGCAAGCCTGTCGTTATTCTATTGTTATCTCCATGGCGAATGTTGATTGATTGGTTTCTTTGTTTCTGTTAATATTTAACAGACCTCCCATGAGGGATGTATGCGGCACAAGTTTACTGTGGGCTCTCTGAGCCCGTAGACTCGACCAAAAATATTCCCTTAGAACCTGCAGTAAGGGGTTCAGGGCCCGTCTACCTCCTTGGACGAAACTTTACCCTTCGGCATATCCTCGTCCGGGTTCCTCTCTGCGCAAAGCAGAGGGTTCGACAGAAGCTGCGAACAGTCACACTGTTTAGCTGAATATCAATATCTATGGGTTATTTAATGGCGAAATCTAAATATTTTGCACCCGATTTTATTCTACTTTTGGAGATAATAATTATTTAGCGATACAGGTTTTACTAATTAACCCATAGCTGAGAGGAGAAGAGATGGATTCATGCCTTTCTCAAGAGTAATTGAACGTAAGTGCATATAACGAACCCAACGGGAATGGGAATTCAGCTCTGCGATTAACAATTCAAATCCATTATCTATTACACCATCCGCACATCCAAGCTTACAGCACCTGGTATTCTTAAGCTTTAAGCCATCCACGCTCAGCTTTGTTTAATTTCGGTGATCGCGCGGGAACCGCTGTTTCAACGTGATGTGGCCGCAAGATTTGACAAATGTTCAAATGACTTTCAATCTTTTCTTCCACTAGTTCCGGCCTGCACAGCTAGTGCACGCCATGCTACTTCCACAGATTCGAATCATTGTCATTTCCCCCGTATGCAAGATGGAAATTCTATTCTTTTTTTTTTTTCTCATGAAGTAATAATTTGGGACATCAAATTCTGGATGGATGTTTCCCTAAACCCCAAAATCTTAAGTTAATCTTTAATCATTTACTGAGTGAATTTTAGTATCAAACATTGTGGCACCGAGCGAAAATCTATCTGGGAAATGATGTCTCATTTTATAATCAACTTTTATTCCTGGATTGATCTATTTAACACATTTAAATCAGCCAAAATAAGAACCCTGAACATATATACATTTTTGCCATCGATTTACAAGTTTATTTATCAATTTACGAGAAGAATCTAAAGATTTGGACACCAAAAAATCTTTTAATGCAGTTTCGGTGTCTTCTTTGCAACATTGTCAAGATGTTATTTACATTATTCGGACTATTGTCCTCATCTTTGTCGCCATATTTATTACAACGTTCCGACCTTCTTCCGTTGGTTGGAATGTCGAACTGAAACCATTATTCCGCTCACTGGGGTAGACAGTTCTAGTTCCACGTGCCATATTTTAATGGATGTCACCTACCAGTTATCTCCTGTTAATTTCCCTCTGAAAGTTCTCCACTGCCTTAACCGGCCTTCTTCAGGTGGTTAGAATGTCGAACTGAACTCTTTATTTCTCTCACTGAGGTAGACTGTTCTAGTTTCATGTGCCATGTTTTAATGGATGTCAGTTATCAGTTATCTCCTGTTAATTTCCCTCTCAAAGTTCTCCACTGCCTTAACCGGGTATTGAATTCACACTCTTTGGGTCCTGTCACTGGATCTAACTAACGCCTTTATCCACTGTGCCATGTGTCCTTGAGGACATTCCAACCATCTGAAGAAGGCCGGAGCGTACAACGGCCGAATCGTTGTAATAAATATGGCGACAAAGATGAGGACAATAGTCCAAATAATGTAAATAATATACATAATACCTCATCTCAGAAATATAGACAGATATTGTCAAGATGCTTGTAAAAGTGGTAGTCAATGAGCGAGAAATCAGAAGAATATGGTGAATGTGGCAAAGTTTCGTGTTCCAAATCTGTGGGCTTCTGCAGAGTCACCCTGGCAACATGTGGCCGGGCATTGTCATGT
>CAHIKZ030005144.1:132500-215000 GCA_903632075.3 Acanthosepion pharaonis
AACATGGTTAGAACTGTGTAGCGAAAAAAAACATATTTTAAATCAATTAATTTTTAATATATATATATATATATATATATATATATATATATATATATATATAAAAATAAATGCCAATGTCAGTGTGTCACACTTTTTCAACTTTACGACTAAAGGCAACATATCATACCATTTTTGGAAACAGGTCGACTAAAATCATCCTGTGCCAGATGCGGACCGGCAATCCTAAAATTTTAAATTCTCAAGTTTTCATTAATGCAATTGGTTTTGAATTTCGCCATCTTGGGTTCCACTGATAAGAAAAAATTAAATGGACGTAATTCTCTAAATTTCAATAGCTCATGTCCAAATGAAAAAAAAAACAATACTTTTCTCAAAATACAGTGTTTCAAAATAAAATTATCTGTGTTTTCAACTTTACTCCTAGAGGTCGTAGCTCAATGTATGGTATCAGGAGACGCAATCTCGAAATTTTGAATGCAAAAGTTTTCCTTACTGCGATTGAAAGAAGAGAATGCAATTAAAATATTAAAATTACAGCTTTTAATTATATTCAGCGACTTCTCTCTAACTGGTTGAAGTAAATTCATGACGCGTAGCAAAGTAGATTCATGACACGTACATAACAAGCCAAAGTAGCACTTAAACTGTCTGACATTGATTGATTGACTGTTTTTACGGCTTATCAACCTTTTGCAGACCATCAGAGCTGGAAACCCGCTTTGATTTCTGAGTAAGCATCATGTTTTCATTTCCGGTGGTACACCTTCTTTTCTACCAAATCCTGGATTGATTTTATCTTCATCATGCGTGTCATATCTGCACTGGTGCAGTCCACTCCTCAGTTCAGCTTTGACAGAATTCAAAAGCGATTACACAGCCTTGTGGGTGATGGAGCATTTATCGCACTGCAAGTTAGTTAAAGGCAGTATATTTGCATATTATAAGAATTTTTGGGAGATATTTACTGTTACAAGACTTTCTAATTAACCCATAGCTGGGGGAGAAGTGGTGAACAGCGAGTGGAATCCGAATCACCGACTTCCATTTCCGTGCCTGTTACGGGGTCCACCCCTTTTTATACAAGTGGACTCGCCCAGTGTGTACTTGTACTGCTGCCGGTGAATACACGGGAGTGAGAGAGTGAGAGTGTGAGGTAACCGCTTTGTAGGAGTCACAGTTGCGAGCACGTAGACTCAGAAGGAAGTCCTACTTCGATACTGAATTTCCCAGACTGTATATATATTATTATTGCTACTAACCGCATTTCTGGATCTACTAACCGTATTACCAATTGTATTATTACGTCAATACATTTATTTGCTATATTTCATTCATGCTTTTGTCATTGATTTGAGACCGTATTTCATCTCGGAATCCACAACAGTGTCATTATCTATCACACCACCGCATATCATAACACCTGGTATTCAAAAGCGGTCACCTATTTAGGCTCAACGTTGCTTAACTACAGCGATACTACAAGAACCAGTATTTGAACGTGATATGACCGAAAGTCATGTATAAACTAATAATGATATTATGTAATTAATATACTGCGGATGAGAAAATCTTAGTCGAAGAGGTGTGTTGTGGTAGGATCCACCTAATTTGCATAGTGGAGTACCGACCATATAAATATGGTTGGTACCGGGAAGAGAGGGAGGAATCAAGAGATTCAACCAGAAACTTTGCCCGACTGCGACTCAGTCAACACATTCTCCAGGAACGGTCTTACCAGGAATATACAAAAGACTATATGTAAATATTGTGTACACTTTCTTGTTTCAATACATTTTGTTCTAAGTACATTTTGTGTTGCATTATTATTCCATGCATTAGTCAAGTTTCAACAAGGTGTTATCTTTTTTAAATTACTAACTTCTTTCAGCTATCGTCTCCCTTCAGCCATATTTGTGTTTTTACTATCCGTGTTACTATCTGTTCTGTCATCCATTAACATAAACTCCTTAAATAGGTTATTCATTATTCCCATCTGGCCCTCCTTCCACTTCAAACAAAAAAAAAACTCTATTATCTTCTTACAAAAGAACATAAGATTACATGATAAAGAAGTGGCACTGCTCAACCCTTGTGCCGGGCAGTGTGTACTTAAACACAGGGGAAAGGGGGCAAGCAATAACCAAGCAGTACTAAAAATAAAAAGAAGACTAGACATCCCTAGACATGGGCAGGGGAGCGAGAACAGTCTACCACTGATCTATATATTCTTGATTATGGCGGGAAACTACAACGGCCGAAATGGGTGAGGTCAATGGTCCAAACGTAAATAGTGCAAACATTGACAACACCTCATCCTATAAATTCAAACAGAAATTAAGAAATATAAATACTTCTTTTATGCGCCGTGTCTTTTTACGACGTGAACGACCATGGCTCTCCAAAACTTCCTATCCTATTTTAGCACTGAGCAATACTTGTATTGCTTCTAGTCATGTCATTCATTTACACAACCCCGTTAAGTAGGTTACACACTGTTCCCCGCTCTTCACTTAGAAAAGAAAATTCTCTTCTTACAAATAAATATTCAAGCATCAGGAAAGCGGGGGCTATCCTTCCAGGCAGTTACACCCCTTCGGGAGGGGCCGGGTTTTATTCCAAGGTGCTGCCGTTAAATCCACTATAAACTGACATTGTGTCACATTCGGTAGCAATGTGGGCGCGCCGAAAAAAAAAGCACTAACAAAAGAGTATAGGATTGCATGGGAAATGACAATTTCTATATTGTAAAAGGAATAAACGATAACATAATACAAATAAGATAATATGTTTACTTGGTCATGTAAATAAATATATAAATTCTTTTACATTTTTTTTAATGATATTCTCATCAGCTGGGAACAATTGTTTTGTAAAACATGAATGTACTACTAAATATAGTTTGCTGATAACATCGATGACGGAACCAGTGACGAAAAGGACTGACCCAGTTCACTGTGAGGTCATTTTCTTACAGTTGGTTTTTTCCACTTGAGATGGATGTAGATTAGTCGAAGACGAATTAAACTAGGTTTTCTGTTGGAGCAGGCAAAGTAAAAAATATTTTCATATATTGACAACCAATAGAAATCTGGAATAACAGGAATTCAAACATAATCGATAGGTTTGAAAATAGTCATTATTGTTTAATGTCAAGTCATTCCACGAGGGTTACTGATACCATGTAAACCAATACGACGTGTTGCATGGTCGGGCCATCGGTGCCTAAACTGCTTCCAACACGTAGAACGATAAAAACAAAACCTTCAAAGAGCGGATGCACCTTCTTCATAGAAACACCGGCCATCTAGCACAATGGGTTAATCAGGTCCCCACAGCTATGGTGATTTTTTAAGCGTAGCTTAGACGAGGCACAAGGCCAAAAGTATGGAACACCCAGTGAGGGTCAAAATCACTTTTCACTTGTAACTGATCCAGTGAGACAAACTTGCTAACCATTCCACCAAGCCCAAGTTTCCAGGGCTCCATAACTAATCGTAATTGGTCTAGTGGGGAAAGCTAGCTAACCATTACACTAAGTCGAAGTGCCCCGCCCCCGATAGCTAGACGTAATCGACCTAGAGAGACAAACTTGCTAACCATTACACCAAGCCCAAGTATCCAGGGCTCTATAGTTAATCGTAATTGATCTAGTGGGGAAAGCTAGCTAACCATTACACTAAGTCCAAGTGCACAGGGCCCCATAGCTAGTGGTATTTAATTTATTCGACAGTCTCCACTGGTTTCATTTTTAAGTATGCCGGTGTGTAGTTTGTTGCGAACATAAACAAAATAGATAGATACAGTCAGATTTCTTTATTCTGGCCCTCTTGTGGCGCTGTCTTCGTAACCGCTCAATGAAGTAATGTCTTATGAACGAACAATGTACAGGACCATGTGGTATACCGGACGACGGTGTTCTCTACTAAAGATTTGACTGTACGATTGTAATATCGGAAGTCATGATCAAAAAAAAAGTTAAAAGGTAAATATAATCTTCAAGAAACCATGCCTGAAGTTCGCAGAGCTTATGAAACAACGATGAATAGAAAAGAAAAAAGGTGTGACATTTCTTTTGAAATGGCCTTGCGTCACTTTTAAATTTGAAATCTATATTGGTAATCTGATTTCTCAAGCTGTTTAATGGGTTTTAATATTCATTATGTCACATATTCCATTATTCATTTCTATTTTGTTTCATTAATGTGTTGTATTGAAATGATGGCTTTCTTTCCTTTGAATGTCGCATTGCTCTATTTTATTTTTTTAATGCAGGCATGAGTATTTTTTTTTTCAAACGGAGCGTTGCAAGAGATCATAAGGCGGGCCGCACCCCTAGATACCGCAACTATTTTCCCCAACAAAAGAGGGTGCGGATAAGCACCTGCCTTATAAATGGGGAAAAACCGTTTTTTTTTTCTTTGGAGAAAAGATTAACTCTATAATTAAAAAAAAAAAAACCCTGAAATCTTAATATATTAATGATGACAGAATGATTAACACCGATTGCTGTGTGTGATTTGATTCTTAATTCTTCATTTTAGTATAGAAAAAAATTTATGTAAAAGAAATATATATCTAGTATATTTAAGTATATTTAAGGCCGATCTCTCAGAGCGTGTCGGGGATGCAAGCTGATGATTGGGAACTCCTTTATAACCCTCGCTATCTTACCAACATTATGTTTCTATTTGCATTTTTATATACGCTGCAAATTAAACTATGCACAACTGACTATTAAAGAATGAAACATTTTCGACGATTTTGACGTCATTCAAGGAGTCTGTATTTTTATTTTTTTCGTCAAATCTGTGAATTTGTTTTAATCAAGCTAAGTCTCGAAAAAATACTCTACAACATTCACTAATTTTTATCTATAATGTTGACGTTATAAACTGCCGCAAAACATTGCTGATTCATTTAAGATGGAGTAATCTATCTCTTATTTGCATTTTATGAGTTTGTGCGGAAAAGGGTTGAAAGTTTTGTTGGCCATCAGGAACCTCTTCACGCCACTGCTAAATGGCTTTGTTTGGCTACGTTACAAGGCATGCCAGCCTGTGCAAGGCCATCATGCAAGGCACCGTTGAAGGTGAACGTAGACGAGGGCGCCAACGCGATAACTGGTTGGACAATGCCAAACAATAGACAGGTATGACTATACCAGAATTGCTGATGGCTCCCGTTGACAGACAGTTGGGTAGATTCAGTATAGCTTAGGATCCCTTCTACGATTATAAAAGTCAAGGCGATGATGATGATGATGCTGAATTTATTTTCAATTTTTCTCATCGATTTGTTCACCTATATTGCATATGATCCATTATTGTATTTTAATCTGTACTTTATACGAATACTACCTTAAGAAAATTGAGATGTAGTAGAGTTGAGGCCACGAGACCCTTGCACCGGCCCTGGACATATTTATGCTCTCAAGAAAAATAATTATTATTGACGCTGCCTGTTTCTGAAGCAAAAGATGTTTACACGTATGATCTTCCGTAGTGAGCAATCGCCAATTTAATCTACCTTACATCGCTGACAACGAAAAGTTGCAATATTCAAGAAACACTGTACTTAATCATTGTTCATTATCTGCTTACGCATGAGAGTGTATGAGTGGACAATTAAGGAAGTCCTGTTGTCCAAACTACTGCAGTTGCAAAAACCATATTCTTCCAGCGATATTTCAAATCCTCCACTCTCAAATATCACCGGGATAATTCCCAGTAGCACCAATTATTACTGGTCCGACCGCACCTTTTTTTCAATAACAACAATAAGCACTGGGCGTGGCTTTTATTGGTTCCGTTCTTAATTCATTTGAGGTGTTAAAGTACACATTTTGGTCATTTTGGGGTGGTAGTAAGTATGTGGATGTGCGGGTGGTGGAACGGTTAGCGGCCACGTAAAAAGAAACAATGAGCCAAGTGCGAATTCCTGCCGAGATTGTCGGTTTAATAGCAGGGTTGACTGGGCTGTCTAGGCTTGATTGGCAACCAGTTTGTAAGAAGGACAACTCCAAACCAGACTGAAGAGGGATAGACATCGTCAGGTTACATCGCTCCAGATAGGCTAACTGCTGTTACGACTGCAGTACATGTCGTGCCTCAAGGATTCTAATGGGCTACGTGACACGTGCGTACAGTAAATACCCCGTCTGTGCTGCAGATTTGCGTGTTAGTTTCTTGATAGTGTAAGTTAAAAATGATTTTAAATTATTACTTTTATGAACACTACTTAAAAATTTTTTTAAGCTTTTAGATTTTTCGAAATACACTAATAAAGTATATCAACAGTTGAGTTTCTCTGTTATATATAGGTCCGAGTCATAGTTAAACAGGCCTAGGTTTTTAATAGTTAAGGCCGAAAATGGTTACTTGAATAACTCGGCAATTCAATTTTAAAGTCTATCAAGAGAAGGATCGCATATTTATAAAGATGCCAAAAGTGCAGTTTGAAAATATAGGACAAAATACAGTTCTTTTTCACAATTTAATGTGTAAAGTTGAATAATTAGTGGTCCGCTTTTAGCAATAAATGTGGTCAAGAGGCACATTAGTGGACGTTAACAGACGACAATACAAAAACGTGAGTGGCAACTATTTTGATGACACAATTAGATATGTCCGCGCGCTCATACACACTTTTACAAATTAAAAAATGCACAGACACACACACACACATCTAAATAATATATATTTAATTATGCAGCAATAATTCATTTAGACTATTTTTTTTTTTTTACTTCAAACAAGTTAGGGTTGTTTAAATTTTATTTATTTTTATTCCTCCACTAGTTCTATTTCTAGGTCGTCTGCTAAGAAAGTTGGTTCGCTGCCCCTGCTATTTACCTTGAGCTCCTTGATAAAATCGAAAGAAGAATCGGCAATATTATTGGTCCTGATCTGGTAGCTCGGCTTCAATCACTTGTACACTGCCGTAAACTTGCCTCCCTGTATCTTTTCTGTAAATACTTTCATGATAATTGTTCGGGTGAACTCTTCGTTATGGCACCTAGACTTTTTGAATTTAAACGCAGTACTAGATTGGTAACAAGGTCTCATTAATTTAGAGTTGATCTGTCTAGGGGTAGTCGTAATTTCTATGCAAACAGTTTCTTTTCTTTGCTTGTAGAACTCTCTTCCGGCTCCCTGCTTTCCAGCCAACTTTAATCTGAAAAAAAAATAAATGCAATATATATCTCTATCTACTGTCCCCCTGATTACTCTTTTTGTCCTCGCGGATTATTAATGTTTCTGTTCCTAATTGTTCCACACCCATTAACCATTTTGTGTCTTAGTGACTTTACTGCCTTGCTTGGGGGGAAATCGTTCGTAAAAGCTTCGACCGATAAAGCTGTCCTTAAAATATAAACAACCTCTATTTCCGCTGCCATCTTAAAGAAATAGTGTTGACTTTATTACGACATCTATTGAGACTGACTCCTACCACTTTGCCTTGACACGCATTAACCTACGTCATTCTGAAAGTTAATACGATACTTGTAACAATAACGAATGACCCAGATTTCCGACATAACGGCTACACTTTTCTTAATGCTTCTTATTCATTTATTACTCGTTGACTACATGCCTCAAACCTGGCTTCGAATTCGCCTGCTTTCCTGCTTTTGAAAAGCAACGGTTTTGTTCGGTCACTTGATAGCATTATCCGTCCTTTGATATGAAGGACGAAGAAACGAATGCAAATCAGAATGAAATACTGGAGAATACAAAAGCCACGCAAGGCAAAGTGGCGACAACAGAGGGAAGAGAGTTGAACGTTAGGTAAAGCTAATGGTCGGGACTATAGAAAAGAGACGAATAAAAAAAAAAATACTGGGCCAGAAGAGAAAAACATATTTAAAAAGGAAATTGAAGCAAGTGTTTTTGTTAAAGCCGAGGTAGAGGAAAAAAGGAGTAAGCAAGGAAAAATGAGAAAGAAAGAAAGAAGGTTGCTATTTTTAGTATGGCAGACACCATACTTATTATAAAACCCAGGTTGTGTGTGTGTGTGTGTGTGTGTGTGTGTGTGTGTGTGTGTGTGTGTGTGTGTGTGTGTGTGTGTGTGTATGTGTGTGTCTGTACGTTTATATAGTGGATTGGATTTCGTACATTTTTCAACTGATTTCAACAAAGCTTCACAGGACTACGTAAAATTACCTTGCGGTGGTTCTGACAGCGCCAAAAATCGGAAAAACGCAATTGCTTTTGCACGAAATCAATTTGAAAACACGATTAAGAGTCATTGCGAGAATGAAAGGGGGACAACTCTTATCGAGTAATACTTATTATAAAACCCAGGTTGGTTTTTGTGTGTGTGTGTGTGTGTGTGTGTGTGTGTGTGTGTGTGTGTGTGTGTGTTTATATATGGGATCGGATTTCCTCCATTTTTTCAACCGATTTCAACAAAACTTCACTTTTTTGTTTTGGCAGGTAGTGTTTCTTATTGTCTTTTTTTTCTTTATTTTTACATTCAGAATGCTTTAAAAATTCCATTTACAAGACAATTGTTTATAATAAAATTCTATTCAATCGGTAGACTCATAACGATTGAAAACAATGTTTTTGTTTGAGTTTGGGTTTGATGACCAGTTCGTAAAAAAAGAAAAAAGAAAAAAAAGTAATTAAGACATGCGTGTCCGTCAACCTTAAACAATAATCATTGTCAATTTTATTTTTCAGTCTTTATGATGGTCAATACTTGATCTATCTCTTACTGCTACATCCCCGGGCAACGCCGGGCTCTACTGCTAGTGCAGACTATAAAGTAACTTTGAAAATCATTAAAAAAAAAAAATAGCAAACTACAAGGATCTTGAAGTGAAAATCTAAAAAAGAAATGTGGTACATGAAGACATTAATAATCCCAGCTGTGATTGAGGCACTGGGTTTGATTGGAAAATGTTCTGATATAATCACTAGAGATCTCTGACAGCCCATGACTTAACGAAATACATAAAAAAATGTTCTCACAAACACAGCTCACACCATATGAAGGACTCTATCAATGTATAATGCGGGTGATCATATGTTGTTTTATTTATTTATTTACACAGATTTTCAGTGAAAATTTCATGCCATTTCTGACCTTAAGTCTCTGGTTGGGACTCGGAAGGAAATGGATATACAACAAAAATCAAAGGAAATAATAATAATAATAATAATAATAATAATAATAATAATGTGATCGTCTGTGTTAATACAGTGTAACCCGGAGTCTCTTATATCCGGGTTTCTCTTATATCCGGGTTTGGTCTATTTTATATACATTAACACAGGCTCTAATTAGGGACCAGAGAAAATCTCTCTTATATCCGGGTTTCTCTTATATCAGGGTCTCTTATATCCGGGTTACACTGTAATATAGTTTGTGGTAATGGGCGCTGGGGATTAAATTAGCGTACGGAGTGTCTCATTTACACAAGCTTGTTATGTTTCTTCTTCTCTGTGTTGTATCCCTTTAGGACATGACGAGCATGGCTCTCCACAACTTCCTGTAGCTTTTAGTAATTTTTTTTTGTTATCTCTCCTAATCCCTGTTCTGTCAACCACTTACACAAGCTCGTTCTGTTTCTTCTTATATATGCAGAGTCCCGTTAAGACGTGGGCGATCATGGCTCTCCACATATCCCTAGTTATGTTATACCCTGTTTTCCTCAAATTTTCCAAGACCTCTTTCCTTATTATGCCCCCTAAAAATTTCAAATGTCTGTTTCTGGTGTTAAGTAAAAGGGTTCTTTTTGTTTTCGTTTTCTCTAAAACTTCACCGTTGCATACGTGTTCGGTCTATGGTATCCTCAGCATCCTTCTGTAGAACCACATTTCTTTTGATCCAAGTCTCTTCTACGCTGACAAAATCAACTTTAGCATTGGAAATGAAAATATATGTTCCTGCTGTCGATCATCCCGTCAAAATATTTGTTAACTCCCATACGGTGAAAGTTACCATGCTCTTCCCGCAGATCATTTCACTGGTAATAGCCAGTTTGATTTTTACTCGGTATTCAGCAAACATGGTGTTGTGAAATAGTAATGGTATCGTTCGATTGAACTCTTAAATTGTCCGGGGATGTTTATGAAATGAGGTCACGCATAACTGAACTCTCTAGAGGCTAGCAAAGATCTAAAGGTGTGAGATTTCTAGACTTATTTTTGTTACTCCAGATGGGATTTACATTTCTCTCATTATTTTTATAACTGAAAATTATAATTATTATTGTAAGTCCTATATTTGGTTAGATATCTCAGGGTTTTTTTAGGGGTGGATTTTCGCAACACCCACCAAGGAGAGCGATCATCACACACACACACACACACACACACACACACACACACACACACACACACACATATATATATATATATATATTAAAACGAAGCAACCCACACTCAACAAAATTACATTTCAAACTAGTCACAGCACATTACATTGCATCTAGACACATGATTCTGTTGTAATATTTCGGTCTTTCGCTTGGTATGACGTCATAGAATCGCATCTTGTACTTACGATATGCGTCTGCTTTTCCGCGACCGTTATCATCGCACAGGAATTTTTTATGTCAACATAACAGAATATCATCTTTGATGGTAAATATCTTTGTTTAAATGTCTGTATAACCACTCTGAAGATGGCTCATGTCAGCCGAAAAGATCAAGGAACAGCCTAATAAAAATATTTCCAGATGGTAGACACTTTTTGTCTTTATTTTCACCAGAAATTAAAGCAAACATACGCACTTTACGACCTCTCATGATCAGACATAATAGGCATTCATTGTCTTTTGTATTTAATATGTTTAAATAAAGATCCGCTGTCGCAATATATATATATATATATATATATATATATATATATATATATATATAGTTAAATTCCCAGATCAATTCTGTGAACAAGACAGATTGGTTTAAAATGACAATTGGAAAAAAAATCTTAGATTTTGCCGACGCGTTTCGTCTTCCGACTTTTTCAAGGCAAAAATGAAATCGAAACGTTTTTGTTGTCATAGTTACATTAAAAAAATCCAAATTTAAAAAGATAGACGCTTCTGTCTAAGTCTTTTTCTGGTTAATGTAAATTACCTTTATAGTAAGGGACTTTTTTTCCCATGTCGACAATATAGTTAAATTCCCAGATCAATTTTATATCAATCTGTTTTGTCCACAGAACTGATATATATACAGAGAGAGAAAGAAAGAGAGAGAGTGAGAATATCAACTTTGAAGACGAGTACAACAGGCTGATTGTGCTTAAAAAACATTCCCACCATTATATATATACATATAAACATGTAAATATTCAGTTAAATAAGCATCCTTGATAATGGCTACTAGAGTAGCCGAAAGCTATAGATATAGAGAACATTTGGACATTTTCCACATTATATATCCAGAAAAGAAAAACAGTTATACCAATTATATATATATATATATATATATATATATATATATATATATATATGTGTGTGTGTGTGTGTGTGTGTGTGTGTGTGTGTGTGTGTGTGTGTGAAAAGTGTATATAAATATAAACAAATATATATATGTATAATTATTTATATATTATATGGTACTTATTAGAAAGCGCTCAATATCAGAGATAGAACTAACATATTTGGTTGGATAGATGTGAGTTTGTGACCCTGGGTTTCACGCTTTAGACATCGTCAGACAAACTCACATCTATCAAATATATATATATATATATATATATATATATATATATATATATATATATATATATATCACAATATATATATATACAATATATATATATAGGGTCACAATATATATATATATATATATATATATATATATATATATATATATATATATATATAGGGTCTAAACTCACATCTATCCAAATAAATATATATATATATATATATATATATATACTAGCTGAATTGCCAGCGCCTTGCTGCGTGTCATGCAATCTTTTTGTAAGAAAATGATGATTGATTTTAAATCGGCCTTATAATTTGTGGAGAAAAATGATGCATTTCAGTATTATTCAATTATCTTTCCCATGTGACCTCCATCTTCTGGCTTTCTCCTTCTATATTTTCGATTGGAGACATTCCCTTGTTCAAATTTAAATTTAATTTAAATCAAAGTGAAAATATTCAGTGGGGTGGTTTGTGATCCCCGGAGACACCCTTTGATCAAAATGAAATATACTTATACAAGTATCTTAGGAGTCATTCCCTTGTTAAAATTTAAATTTAATTTATATCAAAGTGAAAAAAAATTTCCGTGGGGAGGGGGTGCCCCCACTGTGACCCCCTTTAATGAAAATGAAATATACTTATCCAAGTACCCTCGGTAATGTAGTTTCAGAATATGTATGACTATGGTGGTCTATCTCCAAAACCCTAGAAGGAGTTCGATAGCAAACAAACAGTAAGACAGAGGCTACCATTATATATATATATATATATATATATATATATATCTTAAGCGTTTCACCCCAAGCAAGGCTGGAAGCCACTAGGACGCAAGGGATTACAGAAGATTTGGAGCAAGATCAGATAGGAGTGATAGAGGAAAGGACGGGGAGAAGGATAGTGGATGGATTAAAGCAACTGGAGATGTCGACTGACATTACATTTGAATAGTTGGAGATTATAGTTCTCAGGGAAACAGTAATAGGGAAGGGAGTTCCACAGGCGAGAGGTGCGAGACATGAAGCTATTGGAGTAGAAGAGACGGCTACATTTAATAGTTTCGACAGTGAAAGGGTGAGAGCGGGATGCCAGCCTCGTAGGGCGCTTGAATTCATGAAGTCTGGGAACCAGCGAATGCAGCTCCTAGGAGTAATTAGCATGAAAGTATTTGTAAAAAAGACAGGGAGAGGCGACGGTGCGTCTGTGAGAGAGCTACTGTAGACGAGATGCCAGAACAGGACCAATTATATTGCATATCCGCCTCTGTAGCTTATCAAGAACCCCGAGGCAAACAGAAGGGGCTCCAGACCATATATGGCAGCAATACTCCATGCAAGGGCGAATTGTTGATTTGTAGATAGATAGATTGATAGATAGATAGATAGATATGTTAAAGATCAACTGTAAATCAAATATGGATCGGAATCCGACAGGATGATAAGATAAAGAAGAAATAGGAGACATTTTCAATGTAATATGTTTCACTTTTTATTAAAACTTCGTCAGAGATTGAGAGAAAAAAGACAAAAGGGCAGACGTTCTGGCATATTCATTTGTGTGTCGTTCGATTCTCATTGGTCAGTCGTGTATCACGTGTATTAAAACCCTAGATAATTCTATATGGATGTAATTTTGTCAAATTCTAATTTGTCTATGCGGGTATCAGGAATCGAGCGACACAAAACTGAAGATGCCAGAACTCCTGTCGCCGATTTGCCTGTTTTCTATCACTCTCTGACGAAGCTTCAATAAAAGGGAAACATCTTAGATGGAAAGATGCTTCCCTATTTGTTTTATCATATCATCATATATATATATATATATATATATATATATATATATATATATATATATATATATATATATATATATATATAATTGGTCTGCATATATATATATAATTCTCACAGCACGCGGCCGTTAATTCAACACATAATATAAATTAGATGGAGAAATGTATGTTTATAAGCAGTAATTTTGACTTTGATAACCGGAACGTTCTCTATGGCTAAATGGTTAACAGTACGTCAGACTACATGACCATTTCCGTAAGGAATACAGGTTCGATTCCTGTCGGAGAAAGTATGGTTTTTACGAAATTTCTCGAACATTCAGGTCGGTAAATGTAATGAATACAGTTTGAGGTACTGTCTATGAATGACGTATATATATATATATAGACGACAGATGGTAAATGTGATGCGGTTACTCCTTTCGGACTGTTTATGTCTACGTTGGTGCGACTACGAGGGACGCTGGGAATTTAATATTTCTTTTTTTTTGTTTTTATCATATCACACACACACACACATATATATATATATATGTGTGTGTGTGTGTGTGTGTGTGTGTGTGTGTGTTATTTTAAATTTATTTTGTTTAAACGTTATTATTATGGAAAACTCATATTCGAGAAGAAGATCCGTCTTTTTCATTAAACCGTATTTATTATCCAACAACATCTACCGGTCTGAATATTCAAGAAATCTTGCCAGAGAAATATGCGTCCCCCAGCGGGATAGGAACATGCATCGTGTATGGGGAACAGTCATTCAACTGATGTGCCTGACCGCTCAGCCACGTAGGACTTCCGGTCAAACAAATCCTGAATAATGCTTTTTGTACACACACTCTTCTGGGCTGATTCACATCTATATCTTCTCGCTAGCGTATCTTGACATAAACAAAGAAAATATATAGTTTAAGGAATTGGATTAAATACGACATATTGTTATTTTTAATTTAGTTTTGTTTAAAAATTATTTTTATGGATACTCATATTCTTTTTTCTCTCAATATCTCATTCTGATTGATAAACGATTCCTAATTGTTCTTTATCTTATGATATATATATATATATATATATATATATATATATATATATATATATATATATATATATATATATAAATGAAACCTTTTAAGGTACCATTACATAATTTATGTCACCAAAATCCTTTTTAAAGGTTTCGGATTATCAGGTAACACTTCCAACAATGAAATGAGAGGAAAAATGTGATTAGAAATTGATGGGTAGTGTAATTTTTGTAATTAAACAGAGAGGGTGAAAGTGGCTGTTAAAGAGACAATACAAAGTATAGGGAGGGTTAAATTTACATCTCTCTTAAATAAGCTTTATATTGGGGTAGGAGGAGTGACCTAACCATGACCTATTTATATGGTTAAAGAAAACGGAAGTGATATGTAGGAATAGTGAGGAAAGGAAATAAAGTAAAAGAAAAAAGAGAAAAAATTGAAAAAAAGCAGACGTATTCAAAAGAGTTTTATGGCAAAGAGAGAAGGGGAGAGGAAAGTGAATCGAAAGAGAGAAAAAGGGGAAAAAAGCCAGTCCTATTCAAAAGATTTTTATGGCAAAGAGAGAGGAGGGGAGGAAAGTGAATCGAAAGCGAGAAAAAGGGGAAAAAAACACGGACGTATTCAAAAGATTTTTATGGTAAAGAGGGAGGGGGAGACGGAAGTGAATCGAAAGAGGCTGTAATTTTGTTTTAACAAAATTATGTAAAAGATAGATTACAATATTTGATAGAAAATTAGGTGTCTAAAAAATTGGAAGATATTAATTTAAGTATTTAATTTTTTAAGTAAATAGTTTAGGGATTTAATACAAGTTAACTACTATTCTAATAAATATATTTATCGAGAACATATTAAAGAAATATTTAAAATTACAATAGTTCATTTACCCGACCAATTGTTTCCACAATATCGGTAACAATAACATCTATATTATTTTAATATCTAAAATAATTTGTGAATGCAATTTTTATTGTTATATTGGTAAGCTTAATTAAGGTTTAGGTTTCATTATTTAATGGTATTAGAGGGTAATATTAAAGATTTTGTTTTTTTCTCTTATATATATCTCACAAATATATTTCTATAAATTTATACAAACATACTCTCATTAACAAGTACAAATACACACATAGACACACATGTAACAATATACACAAAAGATCATTCATCTTCACACATAAATTATATATACATTTCACAATCATAATCTATATTTTAATATTTTAAATTTATTTAGATTTAAGTTTGATTCCATAGTTAAAGTTTAAATTTAGGTGATTTTTGAAGTGTTACATATTATTAAAGGAAATTTGCTAATATTATTATTACTAGTTAAATAATGGTAAATTTAAATTTAAATTATCATTTTTAAAAAGAAATTCCCTTCAGAAGATAAAAATATACTCAACAAAACTAATTATAGAGCATTACAAGATAAGATGATATTAAATATTAAGAATAGTAAATTTAAACGTCATTATAATGATCTAATTTCTTCTATTTGAAACCAAATCATGCCCGTATACACACATATACCCATATACATACACACACACACATATTTACACACACACACACACACACACACACACACACATATATATATATATATATATATATACACACACATACATACACATACACATACATACATATATACATATATATGCATATATATACACATCTATTTATCAATCTATTATCTATGTAACCATTTATACATCTATATATACACACATATGTATACAGGCATACTCATTTACACATACACACCCTTAAGTACATATACAGCCATATACATTCACATACACATATATACATACATAAAAAACATATACCACCATATATACACACGATTCTATATATATATATATATAAAACCTATGAAAGGAATATTTCCCATAACTATCCACACCTATATACGTATTTATATTACAATGTTATAAACTTATTCACACACATATATTATAAACCTATTCACATTGTTATAAATCTATTCACAAACACATATTACAAACATTAATTCTAAGGTATGTGTGTGTGTGTTTGTTTGTTTGTTTGTGTAGGATAATTGAAATTCGGATGTCTAGCCACACTGATAAACTGTGAAACAGCGAAACAGTCTGTCTGTGGATGACGTTATATTGGCTTATATTGAATATCAATTTCAGTTGAGCTCTCTGGGGACGATGTGTGGATTGGTAAACAGTGACTATTATAGCTATATAGCGAGACTCTTCGCAGATGCGAATTGAGTCACTGTCGGTCACTGTCGTGTTTCTAAAAATAAGTACGCTAAAAATCCACTTTCATCCCGACGGCTTAATGGTTAGAATCTCCGACTGACACCAATTCAGTCGGGTTTCGTTCCTAGCTAGAGGCAACCGGATGTCTAGTCACACTGAGGAGCTGCGAAACAGTCTGTCTGTGGATGGCGTTATATATATATATATATAACGTCATCCACAGACGTTATATATATATATATATATATATATATATATATATAACGTCATCCACAGACAGACTGTGATAAATATATATATATATATATATATATATATATATATATATATATATCACATTTCCTCTGGTTTCTCGATTTATGTCTACCTTCCTCTCCTTGGGAAGGACTCTAATATTCATATGCATGGCCTGGGAGATTATGTCCGTGAAAATCCCGCTTGCGAGGAAACTCTCGCTTGAATCTCCACGCCATACTTCCATGTGTCACCTTCTCTATCAATTTAACTCAGTCAGTCATGTCTTCTTTCCGTTAACATTCCTCTCATGACTGTTGCGTTCTAGATAATATTTCTGATAATATAGATGAGGTCATCTCCTTACACCCGTTTGTAAATATATTTGTGTTTGGTGACTTTAATGCCTACCACGACAGAAGGCTTAAACACACTGTCACTGACCCCGCTGGCATCCAGACCCTTAACTTCTCAATCAGTCAATCTCTCACGCAAGTGTTAGACTTCCTAACGCGTTTCCCCGGTAAACCTGATGGACACGCTTCTCTTCAAGATCTCTTTATTACCTCTATCCCTGACTCATGTCATACTTTGCAGCTCTGCTCTCTTGGCAAGTCTGACCATCCGGTTCTAGTTCCACGTGTCATGTTTGATGGATGTCAGTTATCAGTTATTTCCTGTTAATTTCCCTCTGAAAGTTCTCCACTGCCTTAACCGGGTATTGAACTCACACTCTTTGGGTCCTGTCACTGGATCTAACCAACGCCTTTATCCACTGTGCCATGTGACCTTGAGAAGGCCGGAGCGTACAAAGGCCAAAACGTTGTGATAAATATGGCGGAAAAGATGAGGACAATAGTCCGAATAATGTATATAATGTACATAATACCTCATCTCAGAAATATAGACAGACCCAAAAGTCTAATTTGTTAAATAAAACCAAATCAAAATAAAGATATCACTTCAGGCAACGAACAAGTGACAAAGTAAATGGTGTCAAATACTTCATGATCTGGATTATAAAATCTCTTACTGGAGTTGTCTAGTTGACATGTCCTCTTTGGGTTTTTTTCCCCCCACAAAAATGATTGTCAGCAGATGAGAGATTACTTTCAAATGAAAAAAACAGAGTATTCAGACAATTTGTGTTTTGGGCGCGAATTTATATAATGGCTGGTTGACCTTTTGCCGGATAGAAAAGAAAACAGGAAATCAACCTGCCTTGCTTCCTTTGCCCTAAATATTACCTTTAATACCCGGTCGATTTTCGTTTGCACTCTCAAGGCAGAAAGTTACAAAACTTAATGTGGACTTGCTCGGCGACAAATTGCACTGTTTTTAGACGCATTTGACACCTAATCACACATTCTGCCAATTTTATTGTTGGAAGGTTGGATGTCGCTCTATTATTTCCAAGTATTTTTCTTCCCATGCTTCAGATAGTCTTTCATCTTTGTGTGTGTGTGTGTGAGAGCAGTGTTTTTAGATTTATTTTTCTTCCTATGTTCTTAGATTCTATATCCCTTCAGGCTATACGTAATCTCTTCGCATTGCTTTTCCGTTATTATATGTGAATTTCCTGACTTGGAAAAGATAGTGAACTGGTTTCCATGGTTCGTATCTCCATCTCTTAGACTGGCTACGGAACAAGACTATATTCCTTAGTTCCTCTAGTCGTAACTTTCACAGATAAGACCCGCCCTGCCACGCACATTTCCTTCATATTCCATTGGTGACATGTAGGTTCCACTCGAGCAGCCTCTTCCCACCAGCCGCTGCTTTGTGGAACCGACTCCCAAGAGGATGCTTCCATATATTCTGTTTTCGTACATGCATAGTCCTTTCTTATCGCTTTCCTTTACTACCGTGTCTAGAATATTTCTTTTTGTTTCTCTCAACAATATGGTATCATCAACATATGTTGTTGACGATGGTGCCCCCCCCCCATTAATAAAACCCGTTAGAAACGCCAGCTGAATTAATATCGTATCACTGTACAGGTTAAATAAATATGGTGATATTCTTTGTTTGTTCAATTAATTTTCTATCCGTATGTAAGCGGCTTGTTACCAGTACATGGATTTTCCTTCTTTTTTTTTTAATCCGTTTCGCCCCATGCAAGGCAGTAGAGCCACTAAAACACGAGGGGTTACAGGGTGGGAAATAATTTGGAATAGAAACATTAACAATGAGCTGAAAGAGAAAATAGTGATCAGGATCGATTGACACTGCATTTAAATTTTTGCAGATGAAAGTTGGCTGGAAAATATGAAATCGGCAGGGATTTCCACAAGTGAGAAGTGCGAGAAACGAAACTGTTGCTGCCCAAATAATAATAATAATAATTTATAATAATAATAATAATAATAAGCATAAAATTTACGGCTAGATCTAGCCAGCTCAACTGTAAATTGATAAGATCTTGCCTTCATGTCAACAGAGAACATTATTCCAAGAAGGCGTAACGTGTCACTTTCTTTCATATGGATCACTGTATTTATGACACCTGAGGAAGAAATAAATTTATATGTATGTGCAAGACGGATTTGCACCAAAATTTACATGCACATGCTCTAAGTTAGTGGGAAGGCCAAACAGACTTTGCATTTCCCAACTCCCATCGATAGTGGAAATAATCGATTTTTTCATGCTTCTACGGCAATTTTCATATAGTTTGCGACCATTTTCTACTGGCCAGAGTGAGAGCCTATAGCTGGCTGCCGCGAATAGGCAGGATGATTTTATTGGCCAGCGTGAGAGCCAACAGCTGACTAACATGAATGTTAACTAGCATGCTAGCATGTAAAAAAAATCGATACCTGCATTCTTCACAAGTGGGAAAAATTTAAATCTGCATGGCACTTTACTCCAATTGGCTCATTCGTTTGCTTAAACTCAACGTTGATTCTGATTCCGCAGAATTGGGTTGGGTGTGAAAAAGTATTTTTTGTTTTCTTTTTTCATTCGGTTTTTCCAGTTACGAGTCCTTTTTTAAAGCTGATCATTTTGTGTTCATTTTGTTTAGTTCTTTTTTCGTAACAGATTTGATGTTTAGTATAGAGCTTAGAAAAAATTCGCAGTGTGAGATAGGCAAGAAGTAAGGCATGTAGCAACAACAGCACGGAAAATGGCAAGGAAGGGCAAAAATATTTTAAGTCAAATGATAGTGATTGCTGTATGAGTCGTACGATTTTTGAATCAAGCACGGGCGACGCCGGGTTATGCTGCTAGTAATCTCTATAATACAGCAGAAAATTAAAGACAAAGTTGGACGAAGGATGGAGCCCTGGAGGACACACGCATTAGTACGAATATATCTAAACGAGTGGCCCTTCAGGATGATTTTTTATATCTTTTCTGGATGAATAATTTTTTTCTAACAGTTCGAATTACGTCTTACGTTGTCAAATGCTTCTGCGTGGTCTATGAATTATGGCATACGTCCTTCAGTATTTGTACTGCTCGCTAATGATAGCATTCTGATCAAGACGATCGCATTTTTTTAAGTGTTTTTAACGAAGCCACTGTTTTTTCTCTTGTTTCCTTGAGCAATTTTTATTCACTGTCGGCCTGCTAAGCCATACATAGCTTCACCATTGCTCCGTTGTTCAGCATTGTTTCCACTTCCCACGACGAAGACGAGGAGTTGGGCTTTGGGAAGCCAGACCTGACCCCTAACTAAAACCCTTGAGAGGAAACTTATCACTTGCGTGATGAAATGCCTGGAGAAAGCTGTGAACAAGACCAAGCGAGACAAGATCAGGAATGAGGTAAGAAGAGATATGGTAGGGGCAATACCAATCAAACAACACATCGAACGACGGAGGATCAAGTGTTTCGGACACCTCTTTCGTATGCCTATCAACCAACCAGCCCTACAAGCATACACCTCAGGTACTTTAGCTGGAGAGCGAGAGCGAGAGGCAGACCAAGAAGACGCTGGAGTGACTCAATGACAGACATTCTTAAAGCCCACGAGATATCTCTCCTCCAGGCCACTCGCCTTGCCGTTGACAGACGACTGTGTCTCCCCACGACGCCTAACAGCACAAGCGGAAGGAAAAACTAAACTAATCTAAATACTATTTTTATCCTATTTCCGATTGAATTCTGCTACGCGCTCCGTTTACCAGAATCCAAATGGTATGTCATGTGGTTCATTAATGATGGATGCCGCATTCATCTGCACATCGGTTAAACTTAGACCATTTCAAAAGTTCGTACCGGAGTAGAAAATTAAAAATAAATTTTTATTAGTCAAACTTCAGTTGTTTTAATAACCGTCTCCCATCGTTCTATAAGCATTTTTATGCCATCTATTTTTCTTTTTTGGAAGAAGGTTGTGAGGTAATTTTTGATTGCCTGTACAGAATCAATTTTTTGTTATTCGAACTGTTCCGCTGAAAACTGAACTAACTAAAATCCCAAGGAACCAAGTCAAGAGACGACTGTAGGTGCTAGAGGGTTTCCCATTACAATTCTTTAAGCTTCTGTAAAATCTGTTAAGCAGAATGCAGTCTTTATTTGTCATGGTGGATGAAATGACACATTTTCGATTTGTCAAAAACGGTCTTGAACTGAAGTCTCTTCAAATGGTGATAATTAGTTGAGATATCAATTTTCAAACAATCTTTTCCGTCAAAATCTCCACAATAGCAAAAAGAGCATCTTCATCGACGTCAGGTGGTCGACCGGAGCGTGGTTGATCGTTTAGTTTAAAGTCACACTGACGAAATCTGCCAAACCACTTTTTTGAGCGCCCGAAGAACTGGAGCATGATCCAATTAAACCTTCTGAACGTTTTGTTTTGTGATTTGTTTGTCGCAGTTCCGACGCGTAATCCATCCCGAAATTCATAGATCATAAAATGGCGAAAGTGCAACTTTTAATGCTCTATCTGTAAGGCATCGATTTGTAGACAAAACTTCAACATTCAACAAAAGACTGAATCGCAACTCTATGATGCAAGATTCCAATCTAAAAGAAAATAGAAATCGGCACCAAAACAAACACCAATTCCAAATTCCGGTACTTTATACCAATGAAATCCGGACACCAACACCTGCAATGATCTGATACACACACACACACACACACACACATATATATATATATATATATATATATAGATAGATAGATATGTGTGTGTATATATATATATATATATATATATATATATATATATATATATATATATATATATATGTATGTATGTATGTATTACTTAGACGTTATTAGTGGATACTCGTATCTGAGTAGACGCTCCGTTTATTTATTAAGCAGTATATTTATTTTATTTTCGTCTACTTGTCTGAATGTTCGATAAATCTATAAGTAACAAAATGTCAGATTAATAAAAAAAAAGCCATCCATTTCTTTTCCCCAAGAAATAGAGAGCCCTTCTACGAAACTCTGGAGTCAGGATATTGAAGATAACATTAATCAGCTAAGTGGCAAACTTTTACTTGTATTAATTCTCATCCCAGCCTCTCTATATATATATATATATATATATATATATATATATATATATATATATATATATATATATATATATACGGAGATAGGGAGGTATAAATATGGGATATTCTTTGTTTGTTATATATATATATATATATATATATATATATAAGACATGGGTAGGATAAAAAATCTGGATACACTTACATATACTTACATACGTATAAATTTATCTCTTCCTAAGGAGTCATAAATACAAGGATCGATATGAAACAGAATTAATATATATATATATATATATATATATATATATATATATATATATGTTTATATATATAGTGATTATTTGGGCAGCAACTTTACCTTTACATCATTTATTCATGTTTAATTGAAGAACAGCGAATGTTATTTCCTGAGGGTTTTTTTTAATTTATTTTTTCTATATTTCGGATTATTTGTTTAGGTTTCCAGTACATATTCAAATATAAATTGTCAAACGTAATTTTTGCTATCGTTAGCGATATCTGAAAATGAAAACATACGTCATAAAAAAAACAAAAAAGTCAAAATCTTTGACAATGCCTCACGACCCTCAACAGATTTTCTTTATTATCTGTGTAATTGCCATCTGCTTTGGGGACAAAATATAATTGAGCGGCTTCCCGTCTCCTTCTACCCGGTTTACAATTCAGAGTTTGCTTTTGTTATGCTGGTTGCCAGCCAAAGCTGAGGGTCCCCGTCTACCTTGTCTTTTCAAACGCAAAATAAATTCTGAAATTATGACTTATTGATTGGTTCGTCTCCTACGGCTTATCAACCCTTCACAGGTTATTTAAATCCAGAACATATCTTTTATAATGTAAGAATATTTTTCGAGATAATAATAGTTTAATGGAACAAGTATTACTATTGCAGTGTACAAGTCGACCTCAAGATTTTTTACTCAGAATTCTGAGTTTTGCCTATACCTACCGTATAGGTCGACCCCCATACGTCCGGAAGACTACCAGTGGCTTAACACCTAGGCCAACCGGCAAATGAAGTTAGGCTACAGTATAAGATAACCTGAGCCCAAAATACATATGGTCACATCACTTGCCTGTATACTGAAGACACCGACCGTAACATCTTTCTATATGCGTTGAATAGCAAACAACCTACAACACACGCCGGTATATACCCTATATTGTGTCTAACTTAGCGCCATATCTACTGATAAACAAATTAAAGTCAACATTACCCCCTATAAAATATCAATACCCTAGATTACACATCATACGAGGTAGTTTTTTGATAGTACTGCTACGTATTGTGTGTTATTGTAAAACACAACATCACTTATCAGCCATATGCATCAGTGATATAAACACACAGCCAGTAACGCCACCAACCTATTTTTATATGCCAAATATGTTCACTAAACACAAGTTTTAGTTGGATATATTTGTGGCAGCCTGCTGGATATACTGTAAGTGGTGTACAGTAATTGTTAGGAGTGGTGTCACTCTTGTTTACAACTCGGTGTCGAAGGCCTGCATTTTATACCCACCATATAAGGTGACCCCATGTTTTGGAAAGTTATTTTTGGTTTCAAAACTCGAGAATTTAAAGTAGTTAATCTCATCACGTAGTGAGGAGAAATTTCGCTGTTTTAGTACAACAAAAAGTTTTTAATTCAGATAGCGCCCCAAATTAATCCTTTTTATAAAATTGTAAAAAAAAAAGTTTCTTTCAAAAAGTTAAAAAAAGACAAAGATATAAATATCCACTATTTACATTGTTTTCCTCATCTTCGTTGCCATATTCGCGACGTTCATGACAAGAACCAAAGAAAGATTTGTAATGTAATCGATCCTAACATGGCATCTCAACTTCAGTGACTCGATGTGGAGTAGCTTCCCTCTGTCTTTTTTACAAATATTTTCATGGCAACTGCTCTAAGTAGATTTTTCCTCCGGTTTCCCGAATACATAAATTGAAGCGTGCTACTAGATTGGCATCTAGGTCCCACCCGTTTACTGTTGAAATAGTTAATTGCAACTGCCACTTCTATTCCAACAGTTTCTTTTCTCGCGCTTCCTGCCTGTGGAACTCCCTTCCGTTTACTTGCTTCCCTTCATTTAAATGCAACGGCAGTCGTCATCTTCTATCTTCCTCAATGTCTTTCATCTTTTGTCCTTTCCTCAATCCTCCATATTTTTAGTCTTCTCTTTCGCTTTTACTTCCTGTAACCCTCTACGGACGAGTGAATCGCCATCTTCTGTCTTCTTGAATTTCGTTCATCTATTGTCCTTTCCTCAATCCTCCATATTTTTAGTCTTCTCTTTCGCTTTTACTTCCTGTAACCCTCTACGGACTAGTGAATCGCCATCTTCTGTCTTCTTGAATTTCGTTCATCTATTGTCCTTTCCTCAATCCTCCATATTTTTAGTCTTCTCTTTCGCTTTTACTTCCTGTAACCCTCTACGGACGAGTGAATCGCCATCTTCTGTCTTCTTGAATTTCGTTCATCTTTTGTCCTTTCCTCAATCCTCCATATTTTTAGTCTTCTCTTTCGCTTTTTTTTTACTTCCTGTAACCCTCTACGGACGAGTGAATCGCCATCTTCTGTCTTCTTGAATTTCGTTCATCTTTTGTCCTTTTCTCAATCCTCCATATTTTTAGTCTTCTCTTTCGCTTTTACTTCCTGTAACCCTCTACGGACGAGTGAATCGCCATCTTCTCTCTTCTTGAATTTCGTTCATCTATTGTCCTTTCCTCAATCCTCCATATTTTTAGTCTTCTCTTTCGCTTTTACTTCCTGTAACCCTCTACGGACTAGTGAATCGCCATCTTCTGTCTTCTTGAATTTCGTTCATCTTTTGTCCTTTTCTCAATCCTCCATATTTTTAGTCTTCTCTTTCGCTTTTACTTCCTGTAACCCTCTACGGACGAGTGAATCGCCATCTTCTGTCTTCTTGAATACCGTTCATCTTTTGTCCTTTCCTCAATCCTCCCTGTACTCAGTCTTTCCTCTCACTTTCACTCTCTGTAACGCCCTGCGTACTAGTGGCGTGTCTGCCTTGCTTAGAGTGAAATAATTAAAATCATGAAAATAAAATAAAATATGAATGTCGGTCCAAAATTATTTTGCCAAAATACATTATCAATTCATACAGAATTACTTCCGCTATATCTATATCTATATCTATATCTATAACGCTTACATCAAATAATGGTAGCATTTCAATTCTTTTCATTGAGGTTATATTTAACGGCGTTTTGAGCAAACCTACTCATTATTTTTAATAATCTGCCACTGATAGCGTTTGGGATCAGGATTCTAGAATCGGATTGCTTTAGAACGTAGCCCGAAGTGGTAGGTTCTATCCAGTCTAAGTACTAGGGTGCTTCTCTATAGTCGACACGTACTGTGAGGAAAATTCAAAAATAACCTTTTGTGTATACAGATTTCAGTCTAACGAAACTGTTGCATTTGATTCTTAACAAGATCCAAAGAAGGTTCTATAATATAATCGATCCTAACTTGGAATTTCAACTTCAGTCAATCGGGTTGCTATAGAACGCGGCCCGCTCATGTGGTAGGTTTCATCCAGTCTAAGTATCAGGGTGCTTCCGATAGTCGACACGTGCTGTGAGGTGAAAGTCAAAAATAACTTTTTCGTGTGGAGAAAGTACAAGAGAACGCAAAATAATGCGGTGGAACTCTAACTAAAATACAGTAAAATCTCGATGTAACGATTATCGGGTTTATGGAACCCCTTGTAAGTCACGTGTTCTATAACTGTTATGGTCCGGTTCCTTGTACCCCGGGTGATGATCCAAGGTAGAACCAATAAAGAAGAACTCGAACACGTATATGGAATAACACAGATATATTACAAACAAGAATATATACAGAGAAGTAGAAAGTGTTATACGAACAATCAGGTTTAGTAGTAATTGTCTGAACGCGACTCTGTTTCGGACTGCCTCTGACTCGACTGACTGACTCGCTCGCTCTGACTGACTGACGGACTCTGACGGACCTCCTCCAGACTTCAGACTGAACGGTATTTTAGTTACCCCTCCACGAGGGCATCATGTAGCACAAAGGCCGGTTTGGGAAGCCCGTGGGATCTCCGAGCCCGTGGGATCTCTGAGCCCGTGGGATCTCGAGCCCGTGGGCTCGGCCAAAATTATGCCCTTTGAACCCGTATAAACGAGGTTCAGGGTCGGTTTACCTCCCCGAAAGAGACTCCACCCTTCGGCGTAGCCTTGTTCGGGTTCCTCCCCGCCCGAAGGCAGAGAGTTCAACTGGTCAGCTGGTCAGCCGGTCGCCCGACTTCGGACTGAACTCCCTGCTTCCTCTTGAGGCGCAGTATTTATTACGTATGGAATAGTCCATTATGTTATTATGGGTAAGGTCCCATAATAATAACGAAATGACTTTTCATTTTTACAGAACAAAGTTAGATAAATGCCAGAAGAAATCATTCACCGAGTCTCTGTTAAGTTACTAGGTACATGTCAAACCTTTTAGCTATAAATAAAATAAACAGATTGGCAACTGTTATATTCCGTGCTAAGAAAATAGACACATAACACCAGGTGGATACTAGAAGAAAGGTTTATTGTACACAAGTACAACATGAAATACGGTACAGTTATACACACAGGTCAATCTAGTAGTGCGTGCCATTAATTGGAAGGTCGTACGTGCTTGAGTCGTCTCGCTCTCACCTTCTCTCTCTCTCTCTCTCTCTCACCTTCTCTCTTTCTCTCTCTCTCTCACTCTCACCTTCTTTCTCTCTCTCTCGCTCTCACCTTCTCTCTCTCACCTTCTCTCTCTCTCCCTCGCTCTCACTTTCTCTCCCTCACCTTCTCTCTCTCTATCGCTCTCACCTTCTCTCTCTCTCGCTCTCACCTTCTCTCTCTCTCTCACTCTCACCTTCTCTCTCTCGTTCTCACCTTCTCTCTCTCTCTCACCTTCTCTCTCTCTCTTGCTCTCATCTTCTCTTTCTCTCACCTTCTCTCTCTCTCGCTCTCATCTTCTGTCTCGCTCTCACCTTCTCTCTCTCTCACCATCTCTCTCTCTCTCTCTCTCTCTCTCTTTCTGAGTCTCTCGTAGACGGTTGACTTTATAGGTACTTACTACCTATAGTGTAATCATTCATGGGGGTAACTGGTTACTCCATTACATCAGCAACAGTGTTTACAAGTGCGTGTTTGAGAGAAAGAGTGTAAGATGACAAGCAGACATACAGACAAATAGACAGAGAATGCGCGAAATCCCCATGTCAATATTTCAGGTTGTATAATGTGTAGACAAAGTTGCTTGCTTATTTTATACAACTGCTCTCAGTGACCCTAAGTTGCGTGCACTGAAAAATAATCATTTTTGGAAGAACGATACTAGTACGCGTGTGTATGGATACGGCTTAATCTCTTCTCGTTAAACCCTATTAGCATAGTCCCTATGAAACCTGATAGGATTATATACGTATGAAATTTTGAAAATTTTCTAAGCCTTGGTTCTCAGTACAAAGTAAATTACATTGCCGGTTACGTCTACAGCACCCTTAAAACCTTATCAATATGAACAAGGAAAAGTATGTACCATTGCTGTATTTGATATTTCATACAGTTTTACATAACATTAGAGTTTGGTTTCATAAAACGTTGTTCATTAAATCCGGTAATCTATGTAACGTGTTTCTTCTTTACGAAACGAGGGATTTATCGGATTTAAAGAACAAGCGGATTTAAGGAAGCCACAATAATTCCGTAATGAGTTTTTTTTTTAATCTAAGGTTTTATAGTAAATCTGTTATTTTATCTAGTCATGTGGAAAAAGAAATGAACTTTGAAAAGAGCAATACATAACTCCATAAAACTTCGATGTAACGTCCCACGATTTAGAGATTATCGGATTTAAGGAACCACTGGTGGACGACATGGACGATAAAGAAGTGAGTCTTTTATATCTTTATTGAATGAAGTTAGATAAATGTTAGAACCAATCATTCATCTATTCCCTGTTAACTTAGTGGGTAAATGTCAAACTTGTTTAGTGTACAGTTAGCTGGAAATGATATTGACGATTTCAGTCGTTTTGAAGACAGTTTTCCCTACAAATGGCAGACCCTACTTGGCAACATTATGTGCATGATTGATATATATATATATATATATATATATAATAGTAGTACGTCAAGCCTAGAAGAATCCTCAAAAGAATGCAGAAAGCACTAGACGGCCGTTTCGTCCTATCTTGGACTCATCAGCAGTGCGGATCCACTACCAAGAATCGAATCCAGACCGTTTCGATACTACTCAAACGTCATACCAACTGTACCACGGGACTCGGTGACGAAGAAGACAAGATCCAGACTCGATATCTCGGTAGTGGATGCACTGCTGATGAGTCCCAGATAGGACGAAACGGCCGTCTAGTGCTTTCTGCATTCTGTTGCGGATTCTTCTCGGCTCGACTAATTACTATAAAATTAGCCTAAATTCACAAATTAATATATATATATATATGTATATATATATATATATATATTAAAAATCAGGAGGTCAGTTGAATCCGCTGCTTCGCTTTCAACCTTACGGTATCCTCAGGCGATTTTTTATCAAATGACCATCTAACGCTTTTTTTATTTATTTTTTAAATAACACTAGTCAACTATGCAACTGCAGAAATAAGAATAGATGTCCATTAAATGGAGCTTGTAAAATATCTGTTACTTCTGCTTTATAAATTATAGCTTCTATCATTTTGTGTCAACCACCGAAAAACGAATTCACTACTCGGCCTGATTCACGTAGACAAACTTTTTAATTTTTTTAAGCATTACGCCCCGAGCAAGGCGGGAAGCCACTAGGATGCAGGGGCTTTCAGAAGATTTGGAGCGAGAGCAGATAGGAGTGATAGAAGAAAGAATGAGAAGAAGGATAGTGGATAGATCAAGGTAACTGGAGATGTCGATTGACATTACTTTTGAATAGTTGGAGATTATAGGTCTCAGGGAAACAGTAATAGGGAAGGGTGTTCCACAGGCAAGAGGTGCGAGACATGAAGCTATTGGAGTAGAAGAGACGGCTAGATTTAAAAGTTTCTACGGTGAAAGGGTGAGAGCGGGATGCCAGCCTCGTAGGGCGCTTGAATTCATGAAGTCTGGGAACCAGTGAAAGCAGCTCATCGGAGCAATTGCCATGAAAGTATTTGTAAAAAAGACAGAGAGAGGCGACGGCGCGTCTGTGAGAGAGCAACTATAGACGAGATGCCAGATCAGAGCCAATTATATTGTATATCCGCCTCTGGATCTAACTTGTTCAACATTATCTTATGGTAAGTGGTATATTAAATCCAAATCGCTATAAAGTCTTCGTAACAGCTCCTGATAGCAACCACTCCTGAGTTCTGATGAATAATTTTGCAATTAATCGCATGGTCTGCCGTTCAGATAATTAAGCTTTTAAGTAAATAACTGGTAACAATTGGCATTGTTCTGTAATTATAGCGATCATTATATTAATTGGCGAAATAAAGTTCTTCGAGTTGAGATATAGATGTTTTATGTTGAAAACACCTTCCTGAAAATTATTTTTAAAATTTCAACGAAGAATAATATATGCTACGATTCATTACTCTGTTTTCATTTATTTATAAAATATATTAAATTATGATGTATAATATTTAGTCTAAATATAGTATATACATTTAGAGTCTACACTTCGTTTATAAATAGTCAGTCACGGTGTAGGTTACACCCACAGCACAATTTCCCAAAATCCTCTCAGTATTAGCAAGGAAGAACACGTAAAATTGTTTTATTTGATATGTTCTACAGTTTTGCGTGACACTGGTCATTTGTATCCTTCCTGTTTTAGATCTAACAAAAGGTTCATTAAATGTGAATTCATATTTTTAGATATGAAGCTTTGGAAATGTTCTATGTATATTCCGGAGCAGGTTACATCTCCGGCACGCCCTTCAAAAAACAATTCTCAATATGCTGATTTCCTAAGCGTGACACAAGGCCGAAATTATGGTGAACCCCGTAAGGATCGAACTCACTATTCAATCGTAATTGATCTAGCGAGACAGGCTTGCTAACCATTACACCACGTCAAAGTGCACACCGACTGAAAAAAAAAACCTCTCTCCTACACGCAAGCTACAAATCTGCCAAGGGGTGGCATGCCAATAGCGTTTACCGCTGGTGGCCCGCTGTCAGACCGCTAGAGGTCTAAATATACATATATATATATATATATATACAAACCTGAATTTACTTTATAACGTGGAAGATTTCAAGCTTGGATGAGAATAATAGGATCTATTGATCAAGTAAGGAATGGAATTTTTATCGAACTGTTTTTTAGAACTGTTGCATCGTTTTTTAAATCATTTTTGGATTTGCATTGTAACGGGAAGGACTTTCAAGCTTGTTGAAGATATAAGAACCAATTGTTCACTACGTATTCCAACATCAACGGAAGAGATTTCTTTAACTGTTTATAAAAAATTTTTCAATCGACTTTTTGATATTTTAATTTTTGGAAATCATCTTCGAATACGTCTTAACAACATCGCCCACGTGACGACTACGTGATCATATTTAAACAGAACGCTGATCTGTATAAAATTTCAGTTATCTGTTTGAATTAGTTGGGCTCTTATGTCCATCGTCTTTTGTGTTAAATTGTTATAAGTTATAATGTTAATTATGTTTAAATGAAAATGTCCATGAAGATGGTCTTAAATAGACCGAAACGTCCGACGTCGACTTTATTTTAACATTAATATTGCATATTCAGAATTTTGTTTTTTCTGTATTTTTCTTTCATATATATATATATATATATATATATAGACGGTGGTACTCGTTTGGAAAAACCTCGGATAGGTCAACTTGCAGTAGAACAAATCGGTACCCGAGGAAAAATGGGGAATAAAAAAAAGACCCAAGAACATTAAACCAAGGCGAAAACAATCATCCAGTGTTCAAGTTCCAAGTCCAAAGAAAGAAAGAAAAACTCAAAACGAGTAAAAAGACAACTACTTAAAGTGCTCAATACACTAAGTAGAGCAAAACCTAAGATAATCCTAAGGAGCCAGGCAAACCTACCTAGGTTTCACCTCAACGGATCTTCAGGGTAACGCTGACTGAAAAGGAAAACCAAAAATAACCAAGAAGATCCGTTACCATGAAGATCCGTTTAGGTAAAACCTACAGAGATTTGCGTGGCTCTTTAGGATTATCTTATCTTATATATATATATATATATATATATATATATATATATATATATATATATATAAATAAAGAAAAGAACAGATGGACTAAAGTTCCACGTAGCATTTTTATAAAAAGGTGCTTAATACAAAGTAGAGCAATATATTATTATAATTATTTATTTATATATTACTAATTATTTATTTTTATTATAAAAGATTATAATATAAACATATTGAAATCGCTACACAGAAGCTTTCATGTTTCAATACTTTGATTGTACTTCTTCAGACGATGGTAAGTTACTTATATGCTCAGAAATATCCCGAGTTAGCAGGCTCTTTAGCAAGCCAGCAGGACTAAAAAGGAGACCTATCAAAGGGCTGAGGATTTCTGAGCGAGCTGCCAGCTTGGACTTCTTGTAAGCTGCTTTGTGTGTGTGTGTGTGTGTGTGTGTGTGTGTGTGTGTGTGTGTGTGTGTTAGGAGTAGGTAGGATCTCCTACCGCCTTGTCAATACTTCTCCCCCTTCTCTTGAACAAGAGTAGAAGCTCACCCCTTGTTTCTTGTTTAGGAAGGGGTCCCGGAACTCTTCTCCTTCTCTCTGGCATCAGTACTAGTACTGCCGTGATTCTCCTGTGATGTGTGCAGTCTGTAGCAATGCCTCTTCATTCTGAGGGTACACGGTTGACAGTTTTCTGGCTGCTGTTCCCGACTGGTAGTTAAGAGCCCTAACTCTTGCGTAGCGTCTTGAGCGGCCGCTCTGTTCAACAGTTGTATAATACCGGAGTGCCTATAGTGCCACGTCGCGCATGTAAGGGTGTCCCTGCATTCACCTACAGTGGGCAACCCTGAAGCCACGTTATGTTGCAGGCTGCGCCAGATCCTTTCTGCTCTTGTCACGGACGATGACTGACTGCTACTTCTACTTTAGGCCTTCTCATTTTAATTCCTAAATTACCAAACATGGCAAATAACGATCAGAAAAGCAGACCTAAACCAGCTCTTAAAAATTCACCTAAACCCTTTAACATTTCCTTTTCTAACGTCCGTGGTATTCGAACTTACTTCTACAGTGTTGAGAAGTCTCCCGATATACTGGCTCTCTGCGAGACCATGCTTGACTCATTTATCCCTTTCTCTGACCTCTCGATCCCCGGTTATCGTCCTCTCCTTAGAAGAGACTCTCAAGCCCACATGCACGGCCTTGGTGTTTACGTCAAAGACCATCTCCTACTGGCTAGAGAGCTCTCTCCCTCGAATCTCCAGACCACTCATATTTATGTCTCCGCCTCTCTCTTCTCAATGCTGTAAGCTTAACTCTTCTTCCACTATCGCACTCCATCCTCCCAAGACTGTAGTGTACTCGAAAGCATTTCCGACAATATAGACAAGGCTATCTCTCGACATCCGTTTGCTCATATATTCGTGTTCGGGGACTTTAACACCCACCATGCCAAGTGGCTTAAAAACTCTATAACTGACCTTGCTGGCATACAAACCCTTAACTTTTCTATTTCTCAATCCCTCACTCAAATAGTCGACTTTCCCACACGTTTCCCCAACAACCTGGGCGGTAAAGCTTCCCTTCTCGATCTCTGTTTCACCACCATCCTGTCGCGCCTCACAGCTCTGCCCTCTTGGCAACTCTGATCATGCTGTAGTGTCTCCTTCTGCTCCACCCCCAAAATATTTAGGTTCGCCATTAAATAACCGATAGAGATTGATTTGACGCTAAACGAAATCAGTCAACCAACCAATTATTGTTATCACAATGTTTCAGCTGTTGAGCCCCACCGGCCTTCATCAGTTCTATTTAGATCTGGTTAACCTACTGAGAATTCTGAACTGAGCTCTTTATTTAATCTACGGGGCTAGGCTGTTGTTATTCCACTGCCCATGTTACAGTATCACAACTAGTTCTTATTTTAGGGTACTGTTTGGTTACTGCTCGCCCCTGTGTCCAAGTACACACTGCCCGGCCCAAGGATTGAAGTCCGAATTGCTATGTCACCAAATTCCCAAATCAAAGCTTTAATCCACTGTCCCTAAAGAAAATGATCAGGAGGGATCAAATGAGGGGAACCAGACGGTCATACGATTTCGGAATTTCGCAAAATTAACCAGAAGTTTCGTTAAATCCAAAACAAAATTCAACGATTTTGGTTTTTGTGAATTTTCCCATGGTGAATTTCCCCGTGTTAATCTACGTTATGGAAAATGAAAAATAAATAAATAAAACGCATAAAAATAATCAAATATGTTCTGATGTTTTTAAATACCTATGAGGCATTTCTTTTTAATTATATCTACCACCGTTTAAAACAATTAATTTTGTTGGAATAACTAATTGCCAAATACGATAGTGATCGACTGCAAGTATTATCTTCTCGCAGTATACAACTGGTAGATGGATGTCAAACGTTAGAAACTAATTTTTGTGTAAATTAGTTTTTGATCCAATATGCTTTGCAGTTATGCGCGAGAAAAAATCGTTTAGAAAAAAAAAATCTGCTTCAGCCAATAGTTCCGAATTTTTGAATAAATAGAAACATAAGCTTTTAAATAAATAAGAAATTGAATAAATAAGAAATTGAATAAATAAGAAATTGAAAGGATTAAATCAAAGAGGAAACAGGGCCACAAAACGAATTCCTAAGTGAAAACAACGCAAAAGATAAAACTACAATCGAAAAAGAAGAGCAAAAAAAAAAAAAAAAAAAGGAAAAAAAGGGGGAAATATCAGGAGAAAATCAGGGAACAAAGTGATTGTAAAACGAAATTTTTGGAAAGAGTTCTTTGGAGAAAAAAAAGATGGCTTGAAGTACTTTTGATATACCACTCCTATTCTAACAAGCACGATAGCAAAATGTAAGTAAAACTTTCTTTATCTGTTTATATACACACACACACACACACATATATATATATATATATATATATATATATATATATATATAGGAATGCCTCGATATATATATATATATATATATATATATATATATATATATATATATATATATATGTGTGTCTAAAAGACAATAGGAAAACTGTAATAGCTACCGACGCGTTTCGTCCGATGTGGACTTTTTCATGGCAAAACGAAATGAACGGACGGCAACTATTACAGTTTTCCTGATGTCTTTACATTTACAAATATTGTCTTTTCTACAAGTTAACTCTGATAATTTTTTTTCATATATATAAATATATATATATATATATATATATATATATATAAGTTAACTGATTTAAAAATGGAAGCTAAAAACTTGATAAAAGTTTTATTGTAATAAAATTAAAAACATTAGTTACATTTCATCATCAAGCGAATTTTGGAGTAACTTATTTTTTACATTGAGCATTATTTTGTAAAAATAAGAATAAAAAGTAGCAATAAGAACACCGGATTATATATCTTTACTGTTCTTTTTACTTTATATATATATATATATATATATATATATATATATATATATATATATATATATATATATATATATATACATGTGACTTACATAGTAGCAGACTACCGACATTCCCTTCGTATTCCATCAAAGAGAAATAAGTTCCAATCGAGAAGCTTCTTCCAGTGAATCACTGCTCAGTGGAACCGACTCCCAAGAGGATGTTTTCTTGGTCACTGCATATACACAGGGTTCATCGATTAGTGTGGCTAATGTGTTCTTTAAATTATACACATTAATCGAAATCTTATATAAACAAATTTGACGAACAAAATACTTACCGATTTTGCCATTTTTAAAATTTATAAAATTGGTACTTAGTCGTTAATTATAAAAATATAATTAATTTTCAATTAATATTGTTAAAATGAAGAACGTTTAACGGCACTTCGATCCTTACAGGATTTTTGTTCCATGCAGTCTCTGGTCCCAGATTAGATCAGTCTATGAAATATGAACTCTCAGATTAAGAATTAATTTTCTTTCTCATTGTTAAGCACGCATGCACATACACACGCATACACGTGCAAAATACACTCAGATAGATAGATAGATAGACAGACAGACAGATAGATAGATAGATAGATAGATAGATATGTGACTCGTACATTTGTATCATTCATATTTCCCTCATTCTCTTTCTGTCTGCCACTGTCACTGTCTCTGTCTCTCTGTCTCTGTCTGCCTGTCTGTCTCTCATTCTCTCTCTTTCTCTCTATTCTCTCTATATATATATATATATATATATATATATATATATATATATATATATATATATATATATATATATATATATATATATATAATCGACTCTCCCGTCGTGAAGGCCTCGTGTAGGACCATCCACACTTTTTGAAGGGACGAATACAGAGACCTGGTGCGCTGAATGGACTAACAAGGTTCCAAACGACCCTCCGCAGGTTTTGAATTCAGAGTTGTCCTTCTCCTAGAACAGTTGCCATCCAAGGCTATAGAACCCAGTCTGTCCTGCTATTTTACCCATAGCTGGAGGGAGAGGAAGAGGAATATATATATAGAGGAGAGGAATATATATATATATATATGTGTGTGTGTGTGTGTGTGTGTGTGTGTAAGTGTGTAAGTGGTCTGCCAGAAAGATTAACGGATTCTCACAGTACGCGGGCGTTAATTCAACACACATAATATAAATTAGATGGAGAAATGTATCCTTATAAACAGTAATTTTGACTTTGATAACCGGGAAGTTCTCTATGTCTAAATGGTTAACAGTACGTCAGGCTACATGACCATTTCCCTAAGGAATACAGGTTCGATTCCTGTCGGAGAAAGTATGTTTTTTACGAAATTTCTAGAACATTCAGGTCGGTAAAAAGTAATGAATACAGTTTGAGGTACTGTCTATGAATGACGTGTGTGTGTGTGTGTGTGTGTGTGTGTATATATATATATATATATATATATATATATATATATATATATATATATACACGACAGATGGTAAATGTGACGCGTTTACTTCATCGGACTGTTTATGTCTACGTTGGTGCGACTACGGGGGACGCTGGGAATTTAATATTTAAAAATGATTTCTTTTTCCTTTTTCCCTAAAATTGTTCTTGATATATAAAAATCTCTATATCGTTATCCCATGTATATATATGCTCAATATCAGAGATAGAGCGTATGTAAATATAAAAGTGAACATTGAAGTCAACAGGCTGTGTCATGCTAGACGCAATCGTCAGGCCACCATTAATGAATTCTCACAGCACGCCGCCGTTAATTCAACATACATAATATAAATTAGATGCAGAAATGTATGTTTATAAGCAGTAATTTGGTGGCCTGACGATTGCGTTGACTTCAATGTTCACTTTTATATTTACACACGCTCTATCTCTGATATTGAGTACTTTATCCCATAAATATAGCACACCTTAAGACTATATATATATATATATATATATATATATATATATATATATATATATCAAGGATTAATAAAATATAAAATTTCTCACTACCTTTATGTAATGGTTCATTCCACTCGTCAGATATATATATATATATATATATATATATATATATATATTGAACAATAAAAACATTAAAAATTAAAATCTTCAGACACACTGGGTTGTAGATTAATATTCTTTTTTTTTTTATTATTAATATTTCATTTAGATTCCTCGACTAGTTTCGGCCAAAATGGCCATCATCAGGAGAAGAAATATTTCTGCTTGCTGGTAGCAGTAAACTACAGAAATGAATGTCTTTTGCTGGAGAAAATGAAATTTTGTCTGTAGTTTTCATTTGTTTTTTTTAATTTTTTTATCTTTTTAACATGAATCTTTTAACATTCCTTGTATTGGTCACACAGTCTCTTCTAAGTTGTTATTTGAGATAAGAGCTGGATGGATCTATGCTGCTCTGAATTCCCCTGGCCAGTTTGACAGTTTTATTGGTTCCCGGAGAGGGGGTGTGTCTCTGTTAAGTGTGTGTATGTGTGTGTGTTATTTGGTTCTTAGGGAGTGAGTGAGTATGATATGTGTAAGCGTGTATATTGCTGTGGGTGTGTGTTATCATTTGGCTCATTAGGGAGTGAGTGAGTGGGTATGATGTGTGTGTATATGTTCGTATGGGTGTGTGTATAAGTGTGAGGCCTCAACACCTCCGTAAGCATGTCTGTCTTGTGTGGGTGAGAAATGTGGGTAGGTTGTGATTTGTAGGGTTATATATTAATACTATCAATATTGTTAAATTTATGGTTTAGCCCAGCTGGATAGTGTATTTTTAAACGTTGTATTCACTTATTTTCATGGAACTCTAAAATCTTTCTAATGTTATCTGCTCTGAACTTTTCTATTCACTCAATTATAGTGAATTTGGCATGGGTTTTGAAATCGTGTTTTTTCTCGGCAGAAACGTTGTTCTACATGTAATAATTTTTCATGGGGAGTCGACTTAATTCGATTGCGATAATTATTAATTCTGTAGTGAAAGGGCCATTCAGATTTTCCTACATATTGTTTCTGACATAGTGTGCACTGTAGGAGGTAAATTATGTTATGACTTCTACATTTAGAATCGTGGTAGATTTTGAAAGTAGATTTAGTGACTGAGCTAGTGAATAAATTCGTGTGTTTAATGTGGTCGCAGCATTGTTACATGGTTGGGAAAATCCTGTTGTTTTTGTTGTTAGTTTATTACGGATTACCTTGTCCCCTGAAATGTGGTTACTACCTATGATTTCTTTTAGGTTCTTAGGTCTACGATATGCAAGAAGGCCGGGTTCCTTAAACGATTTTTTTAGGTCTGGTTTGAGATGTAGTATTTCCCAGCGGCGTTTGATTATTTGGGATAGTGGAGGCAGAGTGTGGTTGAAAGTGGTTACTAGAAGAATACGGCTAGATTTATGTTTAATATATATATATATATATATATATATATATATATATATATATATATATATATATATATATTGAATTAACGCCAGCGAGTAGGAAGAATTTGTTAGTCCATCTGATAGACCAATTCTCTAGTGATGATCCGATCTTACTGAGTACTTCATTAGTATTGTCGAACTAAGCTATGCTTTTTTACACCCAAAATTTCGGATAACCTTCTGGAATTAATAATTAGTATGTTTTCGACTTTCTCTAGTTTAATTAACTCCTACTAAGCGAAGATGCTTCAGCTTCTTGACTTATTAGACATGGCATACTATTTTCCAAGACAGGGATACCGATGCCAGAGGAACATATCTAACCTTAAAGTAATTCTCTTTAAATTCTTCGATCGCTCGGCACCTTATTCGGTCTTACCTTCAAACACACACACATTATTATTTGTAGTAATATTATTATTTTCAGTTATTTTATTTATTTATTGTTAATTTTCATTAGATAAACAGTGTCACCAAAAATGACGATCATACTCCCGCTACTTCTGATTATGTTCTAAATGCATGGAATTTAAGCCAATTATTTATACGCTGTTAATAGAAGACTAAATTAGATCGTAAAACTTCACAAGCGCGTCTGTTTATTTTGCTATGAAATAAATAAGCGGATGACTATAATGAGTTTTATATAAGAGATTATTTTTATTTTCGCAGACAGGACTCGAATAAAGATTATCATTAACTCTGAAAGGAGTATGTTGATTTTCTAAGCATAATTTCCATGTCGCACAAAATATAGGAGCACACAGTAAGGATCGATCTCGCTACTTCGTCGTAATTTTTATAAAAAGACAAGACGAAATGATTTTCTGAACGTAACTTAAATGTCGCACAAGACCGAAATTATAAGCTACCCAGTGAGGATCGAACTCACTACTCAGTCATAATTGTCCTAGCGCTAACAATTACACTACGGTGATTTTCTAAGCATATAGATGTGGCTCAAGGATGAAATTATGCGGAACCCGGTGAGGATCGAACTCACTACGTAGTCGTAATTGTTCTAGCGTGTTAACCATTATACCACGTCGGGGTACGCAAAATTTAGACGTGGCACAAAGCTGAAATTATGAGGAGCTGGTGAGGATCGAACTCACTCGTAATTGCTTTAGCGAGAGCTCCGTGTTAATCATTAAATCACGTCGCTCTGTGCTAATGACTTTCTAAGAATAAATTAGATGTGGCACAAAGTTGAAATTATGAGTACCCAGTGAGGCTCGAACTCACTACTCAGTCGTAATTGTTCTAATGAGATAAGCGTGTTAACCATTACACCACGTCGCGGATCGCGCAAATGATTTTCAAAGCATAAATTGGATGTGGCACAAAGCGGAAATTATGCGGAACCCGGTGAGGATCGAACTCACTACTCAGTCTTAATTGTTCTAGCGAGACAAGCGTGTTAACCATTATACCACGTTGGGGTAGGCAAATGATTTTCTAAGCCTAGATGTGGCACAAAGCCGACAGTATTGGGTATTTAGTGGGGATTGAACTTACTATTCAGTCGTAATTGTTCAAATCGCGGAAAAGGGGGTGTGAATTCTAAAATCTTCGTCCAAATGCTCTTAAATGTATAAGCTTTCAGGTTCGCTGAGATAGCTATTTGCGTGTAACATAACGCACTAATAGCCTAGGAAAAGTCAACGGTAAAGCGATCGTGTTTATTCACATCCCCTTATGGGCAAACGGTTAGGTTTTATGTAGAACAATAAACGGGGACAGCTGGCGTGTGTTCGTTTCTTAACGTGTGTCCCACTATTCTAACCTTGTGCCAAGTGTCTAGAAGAAGAGGACAACTTTGAATTCAAAGCCGGCTCCAAGGCAACTGGAAACTACTCCGCTATCTTTCCCGAGGCACAATCGCAATTCACTCTTCTCCTCTAATAGCTTCATGTCTCGCACCTCTCACCTGTGGAACTCCCTTCCCTTCTCCTGTTTCCCTGTGAGCTATAATCTCCAGCTATTCAAGTGTAATGTCAATCGACATCTCCAGTTGCCTTGATCTATCCACTACCCTCATCCTTTCTTCTATCACTCCTATCTGATCTTGCTCTAAATTTTCTGTAACCCCTTGCGTCCTAGTGGCTTCCCGCCTTGCTTGGGGTGAAATGCTTAAAAAAAAAATAATAAAGAAAAGAAATTTGTGGCAACCTATGATCGCTTACGTTCTAAAGAGATGGCATTTTAAAATAATGTTAATCCTGTACAAGACCCGATAGTTATTCGAGGAAGAGGGTTACAGATTAAGAGCCACAAATTAAGAGGAACAGTTTATTTGGTCATGTAGGGAAGATAACGGTTAACCCTAGACTTGAACAGTTTAAGATTGTAGTGATCTTGTGAAGCATAAACAAAACAGCGGCTCCTAGGAAGAAACTGTTCGAGTAGAACTTACATCTCAACTATGATATACAATGCTACAATGTGCGGGACGTGGCGGTTCTTAGACGTGAAGTTTAGAACTAGTGGAACTAAAGAATGTAGTTCGTTTGAACATTTCCTATGGAAAGGGCAGTGAGAGGCTTGCGACGTTTCGTCTGTGAGGAAAGGGGTTGTAGAGTGGAAAATAATTCATCTCCCACAAGGACACAGAGATGCTTTTGGACTCTATCGAAAATGAAAAGTGAAGACCGGGCGGCTCCTGTCCATATATGGCAGCAGTACACTATTTTCGGCTTGATCTGGCTGTGGTAAAGGTGGAGGATAGCACGAGGACTCAGGTACCCACTGAAGACGTACAGAGAACCGACCATTTTCCCTGCATTCCTCTTGAGGTTTGGATTGAGTTTAAGTCCCTTTAGACGCGCAAAGCACGGGACCTCCCTGAGAGGGAAATCTGTTTATCGCGATTAATGAAAATTTCGGGTCTAATCTATGAGGGAAGGTCATTAGTTTGGTTGTCGAGGCATTAAATATAACCAGCCAGTTTTCTCCCCACTGTGCTGTTAGAGCTCGGTCAGAGCAGAGATCAGCTGCATGTCTCTGTTTATCTAGATTTTTGGAGATGTACCCATATGCCGTTGTATGATCAGCATAGATATTCAGAAATGATCTGTGTACTATTTCTAGGTTGATCTACTCTTCGGTAGATCAACCTAGAAATAAACTTGGACAGAGAAGCGAACTTTTGTAGACGCCTACGTTGATCACTTGGGACTCGGAGGATTGGCCGTTAACAACTACCTTCACTTACTAGTTAGCCACATACGTTACTGAACCTTTGCTAGAATCGTCTTCTAGCAGTATTTAGCTTACAAAGTCCGGTGGCCACTCGAAGTTGGGGGTTACGTTAGGAAACAATTTGTGCAGATAGGATGGGAAGATAATGGTTAACCTATTCAACCGTGAAACAGGACAAAACGGTTAGTTATAGAGTTGAAAAATCAGCTACATCCAATAGGTTGACATTTTTGAATAAACAGATTGATTGATTGATTCGTTTTCTACGGCTTATCAACCCTTTGCCGGTTATTAAAAGCCAAAAATTATTTTTAGACAGTAAGAATTGGGGGGAGGCATAATGATACGATTCTTACTAATTAACCCATAGTTGGGAGGAGAAAAGGTGGTTTTATGCCTTTCCCAAGTATATTTGCTCGTAAATGAATATAACGAACCCGAATGGAACTGGAACTCGGCTCTCCGATTTACGATTCCGAGCCATTATCCATTAGACCACCCACACATCCAAGTTTACAGTACCTGGTATTTCCAAGTGGTCACCCATCTAGGTACTGACCAGGCTCGACATTGCTTAACATCGGCGATCTTACAGCGAACGGTATTTCAACGTGATGTGCCCCTAAGCCTGAATAAATAAAAATATAAGCTTTAAATAAATAAGAAATTGTAAGAATTAAACCAAAGATGAAACAGGATGCAAAAATGAATTCTTCAGTGAAAACGAGGCCAAAGAAAAACTGGAACTAAAGGCACTAACGAAAAACGAAAAAGGAAAGCGAGAGAGAGAGAGAAAGAGAGAGAACGAAAAGAAAGAAATACAAAGAATAAATCATTGCATTAAAAGAGAAACAAGGTTTTTTTAATCCAAATTTAGAATGTAATTAAAAAAAACTTTAGTCTTTCCTCTTAATAATAACATAAACATTTAGACGATAAAATCTTGTTTTTGTCAAGTTTGGCGTCTTTTTCATCATGCTATGCTCTTTTTTTTTAGCGATCTCGAGGAGGTACCTACATTAATATTATCCCGCTAAACTCGTTCGTTAACCAGCACTCTAGCTATCCCATCATTTTTTTCATCTTCATAAAATAAGTAATATAAGATTTTGAAATAAAACTGCTAAATTCCAAGGAGAAGTACAAACGTACTTGAAAAACAAAAAGTCGACATTTTACAAAAATCAACCATTATTATGCATCATCTTTTCTCGTCCGTTTATCTGTTGTCTGATGACAGTTTCGCTTTGTTCCAATATTTTAAATAAATTTGAATATCACTGCTGCTAATCGAACCTTAGGACTTCAAAATGAATGCGAATTAGAGAAAGAAGGGTTGGAATTGTTTTTTTATTTAGTAATATTGCAGTCGTATCACAATCTTGGTACATATCTTCTCTGGAATTGGAAGAATGCACATGGTATTCTCGTTAATGTAGACGTAAGCCAGTTTATTTATTTCTTATATTTGATGACACTAAAGATTTGCAGTTCACGGCGAAAGCACGGTCAGTACCCAGATTGGGTGACCGTTTTTACTTACGCATTCATCGTTGCATCCGATTTCGTCTTAAGTTTAATTCTTACAATTATTTATTTATTTAAAGATTATATTTATATCAACACCCATTTTCTTTTAAAGACATCATTTCAAGAAAAAAAAAAAATACTTTGCAGCATCGATTTTTCCTTTTTTTTTTTTTCTTATTCTTTCTTCCTTTTTCGTAATTCTCTCTTATTTTTTTTTCTTCTTATTTTCTATTTTGGTTTCCCTTGGTGAACATTTCCCTCGTATTTCAAAATTCACTCGAACAACAATTTTTTTTACTTCAGTTTTCGTCATCCTTGGCGTTTATTTATTTCTTTTTTCACCTCTCTCGCACTCTGTCTCTGTCTCTGTCTCTGTCTCTCTCTCTCTCTCTATATATATATATATATATATATATATATATAAGAAAGAGGTTGTAGTGGTTCCAACGAGAGAAAAGTATGTATATTAAAAAGAAGAGAAGAGAGGTGCCGCAAACGTTTTTGGTTGTAATGTGGATTTATATATATGTGTGTGTGTGTGCGCGCCCATAAAGTTCGTGTGCACTTTAAAACAATTATAACTTTATTTGTATTTGCGATAGAAATAATTTGTAAAAAGGATTAGAAAGAAGTAAATCTATATTTTGTAAGGTTTTATTGAAATTTTATTCAAGTTTCCACATCTCCTCCATCATTAGCAATACAAAAGGGTAATACGATTTTGCAGTTCACGGAAAACATTTGCCAACTGATTTACAGTAATGCCTGAAATCACGTTAGTTATTTTAGCTATACTTAAAACTAGGTACATTAAACTTTATAACATTTTTACAGATCATTTCTATCGCAAACAGAAATTAAGTTATGAATTTTTTAAAGTGCACACGAACTTTATGGACACCCTGTATTTGATGACAATGTAGATTTGGAGCTCACGGCGAAATCACGTTGAAAGACTGGTTCTCTTAAGATCACCGAAGTTAAGCAACATCGAACACGGTCAGTACCCAGGTGGGTGCCCGTTTTCACTTACGCATTCATTTTTGCATCCCGTTTCGTCTTAAGTTTAATTCTTACAATTTCTTATTTATTTAAAGATTATATTTCTATTTATGCAGTCTTGAATCACCGGTTCCCATACGATCACCGAAGTTAAGCAACAGTTTATCTGGTTTGTATGTAGATGGGTGACCACATTGGAAAAGAAGTTGTCTTTAAATTTGGATGTATCGATGTTGTAATGGATAACGCCTCGGAATTACAAATCGGAGAGCCGAGTTCGAATTCCAGTCGGCTTCTTTATATTCACTTACGCGCAAATACCCTTGAGAGAGGTATGAATCCCCAACCCCGGTTATGGGTCAATTAGTGCGATTTGTATCTGTGAATCATTATTATCTCCAAAAAATTATTTCAATCTAAATATATTTTCTGGCTTTAAATAACCTGAAAAACGGTTGATAAGCCGTAAAATATAAAACCAACCAACACAGAACATTTCAGATTAACTGTCAAATAAAATTGCTCGATAAGTGCCGAAACAGATTCCAATATTGTTACTATTATTTATAATATTATTTATTATATAATAATATAATCTCAAGTATGTATGCGTTTTTGGCACCTATGTTATTCTCCTTATATCTGGCTGAAAGGTTTCACGAATTTCCTCAGACAATCCAGGCGTTGACATCAGATATCTATATGATGGAGGACTTTCCAACCTTAATAGACTTAGATTTAAATAATAGACTTTCCACCTTAATAGAGTTAGATTTTAAAAAAAGTAACACACACGCAACAAATCTCAGAACTTTAATACCCTGCTGACAACGCTTCCCTTTGTCATTCAAAGTTCAACAGTCTGCCAATAACATTGCTAAGGTTTACCATTGTTTTCGCTTTACAGTAAATATCAAGTAAACCAAGATCCTTGCACAACCAGTCCCATATATCATCTTATCATATTTTGATATTACCATCTGTGATACAACTCTAGAACAAGTAGAACATTTTCCATATCTAAGCAGCCTTTTTTTATCAAACAAGTGCAGCCCAGAAAAGGATGTAGAATCCAGAATTGGAACTGCACGCAAGGAATTTGGAAAGCAAATCAAACGTGTCTTCAACAACAAAGATCTGAACTTAACAAAAATTATGATCTATAATGCTGTTTTCATTTCAATTTTGCTATATGACTGCGAAACCTGGTGTCTATAGCGTCGCGATATACAAAAATAAGAATGCTTTCACCAGCAAAAGCTTCGTTCAATCTCGTGTATCAAATGGAACTATTCTCTGACCAACACCAAAGTCCGGGTGAGAGCCAAAAGTGAAAGCAAAGAATTCCTTATCAGTAAACACTGTCCCCTATAGTCAGAAAGTGTAGCAAGAATCGAGGAGTAAAGGTTTCCACCTCAAGTTTTATTCAGTGAGCTCACTTCAGGGAAAAGACCATTTGGTTATCCTCTTCAAAGATACAAAGACCAACTCAAAACAACCCTGAAAGCCTCTGGAATTGAGCCTAAATTGTTTGAAGCACATGCACAAGAAGACCGTACCGACTGGAAGCAAACACTTCGAAGCCACCAGAAGAAAAAAGGAAGTAGTCAAATGGCAAAACAGAAAGACACGACAAAATCGACCTCATTCATCACCAACATTAATATACTGTCAATGTCTTCGGCTCTTTCATTCAACTTGGATACAAGATAAAGCCAATGGACGAATCTATCTATCTATCTATCTATCTATCTATCTATCTATCTATCTATATATATATATATATATATATATATATATATATATATATATGTGTGTGTGTGTGTGTGTGTGTGTGTGTATGTGTGTGTGTCATATGCATGTATATTCATATTATATATATATATATATATATATATATATATATATATATATATATATATATAATAATTTTATCATATAGACAAAACAGTTTGCTCACTACAAGGATGCAACTTTATTCGGTGCATTTAATTGCACCTCGACTGGTGAGAACCAAAATTTGCATTGAACCAGTCGAGGTACAGTTAAAATGCACCGAAACGAAGTTGCATCTTTGTAGTGAGTAAAATGATTTTGCCTATATGATAAAACTATAATAAATAATTATCGCTATACTATCGGTATACAGCCCTCTTTTGGATTAATGCTGTGAATGTTAAAATTTATATATTACTTTCGATCTCATTGCATCTGATATATATATATATATATATATATATATATATATATATATATATATATGTGTGTCTGTGTGTGTGTGTGTGTGTGTGATGTGAATGACATAATTAAACTCTTGAAAAATATCTTTCAATTGAACACTTCTACATACAGTCGCCGCCTGCGCTAAAACGCAAGGCTCTTCAGTAAAATGAATACGAGCTCTCTGACTGACTGTCGTTTGTTTACATTCGTAGAAACAATACCCTAAAATTAGCAGGTTCTCTCGGCCGAATGCTAATGGCTTAGGAATAGGAACTCCGACTGACACCAAATCAGTCGGGTTTCGGTCCTGGCTTTCGGCTGTCTAGTCGCACTGAGGATACAGCGAAACAGTGCTGTCTGCGATTGACACACACACATGTATATATATACAGAGAGATTGTTTGCTTGGACTTGCTGTGATGCGATTCTAGCAGCTTGGTTGGTATAATTTTATATATATATATATTTTTTTTTTTCTTTTCCTTCCCTGTCCATTCATTCATGTCACCCATGACAGACTTTTTCTTTTCCTCATAATCTAAATTCCCCGTTAACAGTTCTGACGAGAGGGGACGAAACCGGTCGACTGTTGTGTTTTATTTTAAACTTATCATGGCCTACAATACTACATTTCTAGTTTTTAATGCCTTAATACGCTTTGTACCGTTTCAAACCTATTTAAATATTTTAAGAAAAGGTACTCCCCTGAGTTAATTAGAAAATTGAATAAATTGTTACAGATTAGGTCTAAAATTGAAACATTGAGGGGGTAAGACTAATTTTTACATTCTTGTCTTCAGCACCAGGTTTGCCCGTCTTTTATTTCCTTTCGGATTAGGAGGGCTAAGCTGGTGTCTGATGGAATATAGAGAGAGCCTTTTATTAAGTATTTTCTCTTACAATTTTCTAACCAGGATTTGGGCCTACAAAGAAGATATCATCTGTTATGGCGTGAGGCAGGTAATCATTTATCCTATTTTGATAGAATCCGCTTTGCTCGTTACGTTGGTTTGATATCTGCACGTTGTCGCTCTAAGATGGCTAGCAGTTTTCAGAATAAGTTAAAACAACTTATCTCCAAGCGATTTGGCTGTATGGTTGAACCAAATGCTACAAAAATGTAGTGAATTTGTCTTCTTATTCTCCCTCAGAGATTGAGCTTGCTATCTTGGCCCACGGCCTGATTTTAGCATTTCTTTTCACTTCTATTAGTAGGAGAATATTTTTTGAATTTGAAGTATTGTATGCTCAACTCTCGAAACTTCAACCGGTGTCTGAGAATAAATCCAGTGACTTTCGAGCTAAATTAAATGATTTGGCTCATTCTTATGCTAGTTCTCCTATTTCTGTCTCTGAATCGAAATGGAGAAGTGAACGCCATAAGGTTATTAGATCCCATAAGAATAACCATTCTTTGGTTATTACTAAACCGGATAAAGGGATCTGGTGTTGTCCTCATGGACCGCCATGACTACATTAACAAAATGTTAAGTATATTGAATGACCCTTCCAAGTTTCAACGTCTTGGTTCCATTGACACTCATGATTCTACATTGACTTCTGAAATTCGATTTCAGAAACGTCTTATCAAATGGGTAAAAAGTGGTGTTCTTTCTTCTAAAATGGCGGAGGAATTGAGACCGTCTGGTTCTATTCGTCCCCGTCTATATGGATTACCTAAGATTCATAAGGAGGGTGTCCCGTTGAGACCCATATTATCGATGATTGGGTCTTCACAGCATAAAGTCGCAAAAGTGGCTTGCTATAATGTTGCAACCAGTATTGCAACATTACAGTTCCTTTGTATTAAAGATTCATTTTCTTTTTTCCAAATTCATTCGGAATTGTGATGCCACTAATGGATTTATGTGTTCCTTTGACATTTGTAGCCTCTTCACTTGTGTTCCTTTATCGGAGACGATTGATATTTGCAGCGATATGTTATATCGTAGCGATTTGACTCCTCCGAATATACCTGAAGAAGTGTTCGTTGAACTCATGAAATTTGCCACTATGTTTGTCGATTTTAGTTTCGACAATATTATGTATCGTCAGATTGACGGGGTAGCGATGGGTTCCCCTTTGGGTCCTGTGTTGGCAAATATTTTTGTGGGGTTTTATGAAGAAAGCCTTTTAAGTTCTGCCAGACCCAAGGTATACTTTCGGTATGTTGATGACACTTTCTGTGTGTTCAGCCATGAATCGGAAGCTGATCAATTTTTTTCCCTACTCAATGGTGTTCATCCTGCCCTTAAATTTACAGTAGATAAGGAGGTCAATGGTTCATTGCCCTTTTAGATGTTCTTGTTCAAAGAACTCCTTCCTTGTTTATTACCTCTGTGTACAGGAAGTCTACTTTTACAGGGACTATATACCCGTTGGGACTCCTTTTGTCCTAAACAACAAAAAAGATTAATTTGATTAGGACCCTGACACATAGGGCATTAATGATCTGTTCGGATGACACCTTGAAACATGAAATCAGTTGTTTAACTGAGATCTTTGTGAACAATGGCTATCCGTTGAACATTGTTCAATCGGTTATTCGAGATGAGACCGCCAGGTTCAACAAAAATCAAACCTGCTTCAGTAGGTAAATGTCCGGTCTATCTTCGTTTACCGTGGTTGGGTAAGATTAGTGAATCCTTCGCTAAGCGTATTTCATGTAGTTCACGTGAGTGTTATTTTGCAGTGAACGTTCGTGTTTGTCTTTCAAACTAAGTCCATACTTTCATCTATGTGTAAAGATGTTCTACCCCCCACCATATTAACTCTGTTATTTACTATTTCAAATGTAGTTGTGGATGCGACTACATAGGTAGGGCTGTTTTACAGCGGTTGGACGTGAAATTAAACAACACGTTCCTGCGATAATACTAAAAAAAAATTTTTCTTTGGGCGATACCATTCGTAACACGTATGGGTCTTCCATTGCGGATCATTTTATAAAGAATCCAACTTGTGCGATGGATTTCAGTGTGGACTGGTTTTCCGTCTTGGCCAGTTCGCACTCACTTTTCCATCTTAAGGTACTGGAGTCGCTTTACATCAGGTCTAGGCAGCCTTCTCTTTGCAAACAGAGAGATTGTTTGCTTGGACTTGCTGTGATGCGATTCTAGCAGCTTGGTTGGTATAATTTTATATATATATATATATTTTTTTTTCTTTTCCTTCCCTGTACATTCATTCATGTCACCCATGACAGACTTTTTCTTTTCCTCATAATCTAAATTCCCCGTTAACAGTTCTGACGAGAGGGGACGAAACCGGTCGACTGTTGTGTTTTATTTTAAACTTATCATGGCCTACAATACTACATTTCTAGTTTTTAATGCCTTAATACGCTTTTGTACCGTTTCAAACCTATTTAAATATATATATATATATATATATATTTGTGGATGATGTAGCAATTAAAGCACTTTCATATTAGTAAATTGCTTTTTCTCTTTTAATTAGCGTAGCATTTTTAAAATAAAAATTATGGTCAACCTATGGTCAATTTTATATCAATCTGTCTTGTCCACAGAATTGATCTGGGAATTTAACTATATTGTCGACATGGAAAAAAAGTCCCTTACTATAAAGGTAACTTACATTAACCAGAAAAAAAGGCTTAGACAGAAGCGTCTATCTTTTTAAATTTGGATTTTTAATGTAACTATAACAACAAAAACATTTCGATTTCATTTTTTGCCTTGAAAAAAGTCGGAAGACGAAACGCGTCGGCAAAATCTGAGATTTTTTTCCAATTGTCATATATATATATATATATATATATATATATATATATATATATATAAAAGTGAAAATTGAAGTCAACACTTAGAGGCGAGAGGCTGTTTCATGCTAGACGCAATCGTGGCCTGACGATTGCGTCTAGCATGAAACAGCCTGTCGCCTCTAAGTGTTGACTTCAATGTTCACTTTTATATTTACACACGCTCTATCTCTGCTATTGAGCACTTTATCCCATAAATATAGCACACCTTAAGAGTATATTTCTTCATATATAGATAGATAGATAGATAGGGAGAGAGAACTATAGGGGGGAGAAATATATAGTATCTAATTGACTATGGTAGTCAACGTAATAACTGTCAGTTTCATGTCTGAATTCAGTTCAAGTACCACTACTCACTTAGTCGGCTTTATATATAAGTCACTGTGGGATTAAGATAAATGAGGAAAAGTGACACCGATTCTTATCAATTGCATCAACAAGCTTCTTTCCTTTAAGTACTATGTCTTCTCCTTAATCCTCCAGTGACCTATATAGAGATCCGTTAGGAGAAGGATAGCACTTGGTCTGATGATAAATATTTTTTTTTTTTTTTAGAAATACCCCTTTCGACCGTTTCTTTGGCTAAATATAATATTGTCAAGTCTGCATAGCTTTCCATAACAGAGATTTAAATGCCGATTGTATGAAATCTAGTTCATGACGGTAACAATTGATCTATTCTCAGTCCACCTGACAATGACGATTTTTTAAGTCTATTATTTCTATAGGCTATTATTTACCGACATAGTGAGTGCGTAGCCCATTTAACAATGACAAGGCAAAGCTCACCACATATGAAATTTTTCTGATATTATATATATATATATATATAGATATATATATATATATTTAAGTTTATTTCTCGACCAAGTCTCTATTCTTTTTGTTTCTTCTTCTTTCCGTTATTTTGTTGCACATACTTCTCCTTACATGGCAAAAAGCATGGTCGTTAACAAAAGGATTTTTTCCCTAAATGGCGAATTGCAAATCGGAGATAGCAAAATCAAACAAATACAAAAAATTTCAATATCTGGGAAGTGTTTTAAAAGAGGACGAAAAAGTGCGAAACCGAAATTCAAAGATGGATTGGGATTGCCAAAGATGCCTTCCACAAGCTGAGCAGAGTATTAAGAAATGGGAAAACTTCGTTAGAATCAACGAAAAGCTTACTAAACTAATATCTGTCCTCCTGTATAGCATTGAGTTCTAAAAAAAAACTCGTCAAAAATGAAAAAGAGACTTGAAGCAAGTGAGATGTGGCCCGACAGAAGGATGCTGAGGATACCGTGGACCAATTATGTAAGCAACGACGAAGTTTTAGAGAAAATGGTAACAAAAAAAAGATGTGGCACAAGGCCGAAAGTAGGAAGCACCCAGTGAGGATCGAACTCACTAATCAGTCGTAACTGATCGAGAGAAACAAGTTTGCTAACCATTTACACCAAGTTGAAGTGTCCTAAATGATTTTCTATGCGTAGCTTAGATGTGGCACAAGGCCGAAAGTGTAGGACACTCAGTGAGTAACGAACTCACTACTCTGTCATAATTGATCTATTGAAACAATTTTGCTAACCATTAGTGGAAGTGCCCTGATGATTTTCTAAGCGAAGCTTAGATGTGGCACAAGGCCGAATGTATGGAGCACCTTGTGATGATCGAACTCACTACTCAGTTGTAATTGACCGAGCGAGGCAAGCGTGTTGACCATTACACTGCGTCAAAGTGCCCGGATGATAGTTTTCGAAGCCTAGTATAAATGTGGCACAAGGTCTAAAGTATAGAGAACCAAGTGGAGATCAAACTCATTATTCTGTTATAATTGGACTATATTTGCAAAACACATAAAAACAGCTGATTCAATGGTGGCCTTTCCGGGATTGATATGTCACAAGTATTCTATACGGATATGAAGAATGAGTTGGTTAAATTTGAAATGGAATTCCACGATTTTGTCTCTTTGTCCAGCTTTACCCGTAAATTCTCCTTAAACTCTACTCTTGGGTCCTCTGTATAGCCCTGCCTAACTCCCCACTTAGAACTGAGTTTCTGTTGAGTGATATGCATATAATCCCTTCCATGATTTCTGTTATCATCTCCAATCTTGATCCCCTCAAAGAATGTAGACCTGATGGTATCCCTCTAATAGTTATTAAGAAGTGTGTTCTGGCTCCTGTTCTCTCTAAACTGTATAATAAATGGCTCGTTGCTTCCTACTTTTCTGTCTGCTGGAAGTCATTTCTAAGTCTCTCTTCCCCGAGACTGACTGCCAATCAAGTCAAGAAAAAAGAACAGTCTTTCTACCTACGTAAACCATAGCTAAAGTGACAAGTGATTTACCAAGAATATTTATTCGAAAGTGAATTTAACGAAATTCGAAACCGTCTCGTCGATTTCTCATTCTGTACTGTTTGCACTACCCCCACATCCACCTAAAATATGTAGGTTATTGTTATCCGCGGATTTCTTCATCCGCCTGGAACTTATCTACCACAAAAAAAGACGAGATCGCTCTTTATAAGTTTTGAATTTAGAATTTTCAGTTTTTTTTGGGGGGGCTTTTGGTGTTTTTTGGGGTTTTTTTTTTCGTTTTTAAAGACAGTTTCTGAATGGCTTTGTCACCATGAATAACATCCATATGACAATCTCTTTTTACTTTCTTTCCAGGTTGGAAAAGCTTTTTGGGAGTCTCGCCAGATACACAGGACTTCGTAGCGCCAGCAGTGACGATTGGTCAGATAAGCTTAATCATGTCTACACTGTCCTGTTTTTGATTGTTTCTGCTTGCGTTCTCATCACTCGTCAGTACGTGGGTAAAGCCATTAGTTGCTGGAATCCCGGTGAGGCCGACAAGTCTCACCACATTACATACGCAGAAAACTATTGCTGGGTCTCAGACACGTTCGTCGTCGACAATAACGAAGCTTTCCCCAGAGTGGACGAAAACGTCAGCCATAAACGCATTTCTTATTATCAGTGGGTACCGTTTATTTTAATCTTTCAGGCTTTTCTTTTCAAACTACCGAGTCTGCTGTGGCGACTTTTCATCAACAAAGCCGGAATCAACCTCGAAAAGCTCGTCGATATGGCACACGAAACCCAGTTCGGGAATTACGCTAATAGGGAGAGGATCATCATGCACATCGCCCACTATATGGACAAATGGATCAACATCAGTCAGAATTTGAAGGTGGGTCCCTGTGCAGATTTCCGTCACCAGGTTGCCGTAAAGGCCTGCTTGTTGTGTAGCCGCAAAGAAGGCACTTTTCTCACGGGTCTCTACCTGTTTTCAAAAGTTTTATTTTTCTTGAACGTTGTAGTACAGATCTATTTACTAGATACCTTTTTATGGCCGGAGGGCTATAATGGCCTCGATGTGTTGCTAAACGCATTTAAAACGGGACGACTAGACCAATCGCCTGTCTTTCCACGGGTTACATTCTGCGATTTCCAGGTCCGCGGTATTAGTCAGCATCATTTTCGAATACAGTGCGTCCTGCCAATCAATATGTTTAACGAAAAGATTTTTCTCATGTTCTGGCTGTGGTTTCTGTTTGTGGCCATCTTCACGGGACTAAGCCTTCTGCGAACGACTTACGTTTCCATTTGCAAGAAAAATTTCACCCAGTACGCCACTCGGTACCTTCATTACGTGAACAAGGAGGAAGACACAGTCAAGAAATTCGCATCGAATTATCTCAAACGCGACGGGATATTCATTATGAAGGTCATAGGACGAATATCGACAGACATCGTTGTTACAGAACTGATGGAAAAACTTTGGTATATATATAACACAAATCAGCCAAACATGTTTTTAAATGGGATTCAAAGTACCAATGTATAGAATTCTACATTATCAGTGAGGTTCGTGTCCACCATCTTGATGCAGGACAGGTACATGTATTGCAAAGAAGCAAAATGAACGGCTGCACGATCCTCTTTACCTATCAGAATGAACAAAACATACTTATGTCATGGTACTCTGGACTCATTTCCCGAGACAATCATATCAATTCAAAATAAAGTTACTGTCTAATCAGCGTTTTCCAAACTTTTTGCATTGTGACCCACAGGAAGAACCACATTTTGCATTGTGACACGTTATACCTACGTTTCAAAGAATCAAAGACAAACTCAGTTTACTAAGTTCATTTATTTAATATCAACAATTTATATGTATGCTTCTTACGATCCACGCATATTGGAATTACATATATCTATTTGTATTATCTATTTGTATGAATATAAGTTTTTTACTTTTAGAAAAACAAAATTAAAGGAAATTCCGACACAAAGCTAAAGTAAATAATCCGCAACGTGTTTGACGAACACAATACATACATTCAGTGGGAACAGACTATATATACATATATATATATATATATATATATATATATATATATATATTAAAAAATATAATATAATATGAGCTTACATTGGTGAAACAGTAGTGATGATTTATTAGTGATTTTCAACACTTAGAGTTATTTATATTCTGCACTTAGCTCTCACGTGCATATTTTTCTTTCCTTCTTTTTGTCGCGACCCATTTTATTTATCTCGCGACCCACTGATGTGTCGGGACCCACAGTTTGAAAAACATTGGCTAATTTATAACAGATAGTTAATATTAACAGTTTATATGTATGCTTCTTATGATCCACGCATATTGGAATTACATGTATCTATTTGTATTGTCTATTTGTATGAATATAAGTTTATTACTTTTAGAAAACCAAAATTAAAGGAAATTCCGACACAAAGCTAAAGTAAATAATCCACAACAAGTTTGACGAACATTTCAAATTGGTAATATATATATATATATATATATATATATATATTAAAATTAAAATATAATACGAGCTTACATTGGTGAAACAGTAGTGAGGATTTATTAGTGCTGTTCAACACTTAGAGTTTATATTCTGCACTTAGCTCTCATTTGCATATTTTTTCTTTCTTTCTTTTTGTCTCGACCCATTTTATTTATCTCGCGACCCACTAATGTGTCGGGACCCACAGTTTGAAAAACATTGGCTAAACTATAACAGTCAATATTAATAGTTTATATGTAGGTTTCTTATGATCCGCACATATTGGAATTGCATGTATCTGTTTGTAATTATTATCCATTTGCATGAATATAAGGTTATTACTTTTTGAAAAACAAATTCAAAGGAATTTCCGACACAAAGGTAAATAAATAATATTTAATATTTCAACCATATTACAAGTATTCCTCGCTGTAAAATCTTGTTGCACTCCTCTTCTTATTAGGTGTCTCAAATGAAGTCAACGTTTGCTTGCTAAGATTATCATCTTTAACAACATTCACGGAAGTTGCATTTTTAGATGGAGCTGTTAATGTTGATGCTTGTTCCATTATCGTTCTTCTTTTTTCGAATGATAACGATCCATCAATAGAGGTGTTTCTGGAATCTTCAAATAACACAACTCACAAGTATTACACCTGTTACGGTTTTTTGGGTATATACTGTATATGACTAGGATATTTATTATGTAAAAATACATAATTGTGGCACAAGGCCGAAATGGGAGGGGGTGTAGGCTGGTCTTCACTAACTATCTTATACCTAGCTAATCTGATTCACGACCCATTCATACGTTACAATTAACCCATTCACCACAAGCACTTGTCCATCACCACTCAATCCTTCATGCACCATAATACCGGATTCTCACAAGGGGGACCTACCAAAACGCGCCCCAATCCATAAAAATTTGATGATACATAAAATGCTATACATAAAATTCTAATAATGATAGGATGCAAGGGAAGGGAGATGAACCCAATAATAACTAAAAATAAACACAACATTCAAACTAAACATAACATATGTTAGTAGGGACCGTCCAACCCTCAAAAAGAGAGGCCGCTGTATTCTGCCCAAAGGGCAGAATCAAAAGCGCTCTCGCTAAAGGGAGTGGGAAAGGATAAAATATTATGCCGGAATGGGTAATATAAAACTGACCCAGTCAAGATAAAAGAGGACCAAAACAAACTGGGGAGGTTGGGAATCTCGACTTGGACCATAACCAAAGAGCAGCCAGGATACAGGCCAGGAACAACACTTACTCACATTAACTAGGTACACTGAAGCTTGTCTAACCTAACCAAGGGAGGGGTTCCACAGGAAGCCACCCCGATGTGCTATAGGTTGACTTAAAAAGAAAATCAAGGCTAGCCCCGGTCACACGAACCAGGCTTGCTACTTTTACCCACCTTTCGCTGAAGACTGTCGAATGCAATCGTTTTCTATCAGATCTAATCTTCATCTTGAGCTGATGCTCAAAGAATTGGATTAGATGCTGATAAGAAAGACGGTTGCCCCGAACTTCCTCCATTCGCGTCGTCAAATCACCATTCGAGCCGTGGCCATCAGCATCAGAAACACCATTCGTTTCTCCCGGAATACAGGGGCGACACATTGTCACACGCGTATGCGCGATCCATGGACACTAGCTGTTCGGGAGCGAGACGAGCCGTCAGCTCGCCGACATGGTCCCACAGGGGCGGACCGGGGGCAATGGTAGAAGGCGTGCGCAGCCGTTTCTTCTAAACCAAGACCCACCGTTCACAGTCTGGCAAATCCGCCAAACCCCATATGAAAGCCTTGTCATTGAGAGGCAGCCGATTCCGAGCCAATCGCCAGGTAAGCGAAAACTCAGGGTTACTGGGTAATCCGCCGCTGGGCCCAAGACCAATAGGAAGATACTCCTCCTCCGACAAGCCGAGCGTATCACGCTTCGCGCGACCCTCCACTAAACCACGATGAAGACCTTCCAGGCCGTGAAAGGTCACTGGACCGGGAATGGGGCCAACCGACACTCGTGGATGAAATCCGACTCAAGCCTACAACGGCGCTCGGCCCTCGAGATGGGGGACTGATAGTAAGGCTAGGGAAGGCGTCCCTAACAATCCCCCTCCAGAATCGGATCTCCCCCTAGTCAATGCGCGGCGTAGGAAAGCCAACCTAGAGCACGGATGTGACTCATAAGGTGCGGCATTCCCAGCCCTCCAGAATCGGATCTCCCCTAGTCAATGCGCGGCTAGGAAAGCCAACCTAGAGGCACGGATTGACTCATAAGGCGGCATTCCCATGACACGGACGTTTGGTGCAATACTGTATATGACTAGGATATTTATTATGTAAAATACATAATTGTGGCACAAAGGCCGAAATGGGGAGGGGGTGTAGGCTGGTCTTCACTAACTATCTTATACCTAGCTAATCTGATTCACGACCCATTCATACGTTACAATTAACCCATTCACCACAAGAACATGTCCATCACCCTCAATCCTTCATGCACCATAATACCAGATTCTCACAAGGGGACCTACCAAAACGCGCCCCAAACCATAAAAATTGGATGATGAAAATATTCTATACATAAAAATCTAATAATGATACAATGAGAGGAGGAGATGAACCCCGAAAATAACTAAAATATACACAAAATACAAAATAAACATAACGTATGTTGGTAGGGACCGTCAACCCTCAAAACAGAGAGGCCGCTGTATTCTGCCCAGAGGACAAAATCAGAAGCGCTCTCGCTAAGGGAGTGGGAAAGGATAAAATATTATGCCGGAATGGGTAATATAAAACTGACCCAGTCAAGATAAAAAAGGACCAAAACAAACTGGGAGGTTGGGAATCTCGACTTGGACCATAAAAAAGAGCAGCCGGGATACAGGCCAGGAACAACACTTACTCACATTAACTAGGTACACTGAAGCTTGTCTAACCTAACCAAGGGAGGTTCCACAGGAAGCCACCCCGATGCTATAGGTTGACAAAAAAGAAAATCAAAAGGCTAGCCCCGTTCACACGAACCAGGACGTCTACTTTTACCCACCTTTCGCTGAAGACTGTCGAATGCAATCGTTTTCTATCAGATCTAATCTTCATCTTGAGCTGATGCTCAAAGAATTGGATTAGATGCTGATAAGAAAGACGGTTGGCAAGACTTCCTCCATTCGCGTCGTCCAAATCACCATTCGAGCCGTGGCCATCAGCATCAGAAACACCATTCGTTTCTCCCCGGAATATGGGGCGACACATTGTCACACGCGTATGCGCGATCCATGGACACTAGCTGTTCGGGAGCGAGACGAGCCGTCAGCTCGCCGACATGGTCCCATAAGGGGCGGACCCGGGGGCAATGGTAGAAGGCGTGCGCAGCCGTTTCTTCTAAACCAAGACCACACCGTTCACAGTCTGGCAAATCCGCCAAACCCCATATGAAAGCCTTGTCATTGAGAGGCAGCCGATTCCGAGCCAATCGCCAGGTAAGCGAAAACTCAGGGTTACTGAGGTAATCCGCCGCTGGCGCCCAAGACCAATAGGAGCGATACTCCTCCTCCGACAAGCCGAGCGTATCACGTAGTTTATCCTTCGCGCGACCCTCCACTAAACCACGATAGAAGACCTTCCTAGGCCGTGAAAGGTCACTGGACCGGGGAATGGCCCTCAAGGCCAACCGACACTCGTGGATGAAATCCGACTCATCCCGGAGCCTACAACGGCGCTCGGCCCTCGAGATGGGGGGACTGATAGTAAGGCTAGGGAAGGCGTCCCTAACAATCCCCTCCAGAATCGGATCTCCCCTAGTCAATGCGCGGCGTAGGAAAGCCAACCTAGAGGCACGGATGTGACTCATAAGGTGCGGCATTCCCAGCCCCTCCAGAATCGGATCTCCCCTAGTCAATGCGCGGCGTAGGAAAGCCAACCTAGAGGCACGGATGTGACTCATAAGGTGCGGCATTCCCATGACACGGACGTTTGGTGCAATACTGTATATGACTAGTGAGCGAGTCAAAATGACTTATTTCCCTTTATAGTCTACCAATAGAAGATTAAGCAATCAGGAGCCGCAGAACACTGTATCCGTCGTGTATAAAGGCGGCCATCTTTGTTCACCCTACCGGAAGGACCAGAGCCAACTTGTCAGGCGAACACGACAGAAGGAAGAACTACGCTCTGCTGCGATATCCACTGCGAACCTGAACTACGATTTCCTACTGTCTCTGAAATATTCACTGCCAACCTCTGCATTCTATACTCGGAGACGACCGAAAATGAAAATGTCTAACAACACCTACAAGTTTAAACAAAAAAGCTAACCCGTTCTCAAATTTCGCTGAAACAGCTCACCGAAAATTCCGAGACTTCAAATGAACACAACAGATCATCTTACTACCACAGGAAGAATGTAACGGTACTTGACTTCGACATTGAGTCGGAAAATTCATTTTTAACCCTGACTTTAGATGCAACTGAGTTATTTAACAATCTTAACGGCTTTCACCGGCTACGAAGATGAACGCATTCCTTCGTAGCTAAGTTTTCGTTCGAGGTCTCTTTGTGCGAGAGAACTGACATTACTCACTTTGTTTGGTAGGTTACTTGCTGTTTCCTCTTACAGCCAATATGTCTTGTGAGTGTCAAATTCTCCAAGTCTTCTTTCCTCATTAAGTGTCCCAGAAATTACAACTGTCTCTTTCTGATTCTAAACGTGACCCTTTTTTTTCTTTTTTTTTCTTTAACACATCCCTTATTTATTTATGTACTTCCGTTAGTTTTATTCGCACCTTCCTTCAATAGAAAATCACTGTTGACTCGTCTCCTCATCATCTCAGAGGAAACTTCCCAGCATCCTCTGCCATACAGGAGGGCCGATATTAAATAGCAGTTCAACACACTTTGTTTCTCATAAAATCCTCCTGATTCAGTTGCCGCCAATTATCTCAGTAGGTTTGGTTTGGTTTGTTTTACGGCATATCAACCTCAATGGGTTATTTAATGCCGACATTTTTTATTGCTGATAATTTTATTTTTTTTTTAAAAATCTATTTTTGGTAATATTTTTTCTTCAAAAATTATATCGCTGATAATATTTTCCCAAAATGTATAGCTGGTAATACATATATATTTTTTTCAAAAATATATTGCTGATAATAATGTATTGCTGGTAATAATTTTTTTCCTCAAAATAATAATGGCTGATAATAATTTTCAAAAAACTATTAGAACCTATTTTTACACTTTTTAAAACCTATTTTTACACTTTTTAAAACCTATTTTTACACTTTTTATAGCGAGTATTTCTGGTGATGTTTTTTCCCTTCAAAAATCTGTCTGGTAATATTTTTCTTCAAAAATCTATTGCAGGTATTTTTTTTCCAAAACGTCTATTGCAGATAATATTTTTTCAATATATGCATCGCTGGTAATATTTTTTCAATATATGCATTGCTGGTAATATTTTTTCAATATATGCATTGCTGGTAATATTTTGCTTGTAGCAATTCTCCTTTAAATCTCATGGTAATAATTCTTCCTTCACAAAAGCATTGCTAGTAATAATTTTTCCTTCAAAACTATATTGCTGGTAATAACTCTTTCTTCAAAAATGTATTCTTGGTAATCTATTTCCGGTAAAAAAAAAAAACTTTCTCGAAAATTCTGGTTAACAATTTTTCCCTAACAATTTTTCTCTAAAAAAAAATGTATTGCTGATATTAAAACCACCTTATTATAGGCCAGGCTGTTGGACGTAGTTTATCGTCTAACCTAGGACACCTCATTTGGTGGTGGTGGGAGGTCTTAAGGTGCAGTCAGCGTATTGTGAAGCCCCAGCCGACAGGGCCATCACAGTAGATCGACTTATTTTAAAAGTTTTTTTTGTTTTGTTTTTTTAAGGCACTTAGGTCAGGACAGGACAAATCACCTTGCGTTGTATCTCGATTCTCGTTTGCATCGGTGCAGACAAAAACCGGGAAATGTTCGTTGTATATTCGCAAGGAAGCGAAAGGCGAAAATTAACTCCATCATTTGTCGACCGCAGTCGGGGTCATCGAGCCAATGCGAATCCTTTCCTTTCGCTCTATAGTACGTTCTACGTCAGCGCTACATACACTTTTGAATTCAGAGTTACTTTCTCCTAGACCGGTTACCACCTATGGCTGAAAAACCCAGTCTTTCCTGCTATTCACCCATAGCTGGGGGAGAAGCGGATTCATACCTTTTCCAAGGGTATTAGTACGTAAGTGAATGCAATGGATTCGTCTGGAATTCGAACTTGGCTTTCCCATTCCTCAATTTGTGCCTCCTCTTAATTAACGCCAAGGCGAGAAATGAAAAAGCGATTCCTTTTGCCAGTATATTTAATTTCTTATTCACGGATCCACATGGGTCAGTCTGGGTTGGGTGAAGCGGGTAAATAGTTGGCACTTTGGACAACTTCTGCTACGGCGGTCTAATAAATCAACTCTTCAACCAGCAAGAACTCTGACTCTCCTACCGCTTGTCTGAGCATGTCTACCGCACGACGGTCTCTGAATTTATTCTCGCAGCATAGGAACAACCTTCCATTTTAACTACATTTAAATAAGTTTTTGAGAGGGACTTTCGAGAAAGCTTTGTAGTGAAAGAGAGAGAGGGAGAAATAGAGGTACATCATGCGAAACTGGATACAACCAGTTAATAGAAAGGAATTAGTATGATGTACAAGTGGCATTTTCTTCCGAAAATTTTAATTTATATAACTATTTATTTTATTTTATTTTGATCATGTGGGTGTCCGCATTGAATATTTTATTTCTTAGATTTATTGCCGGTTATAAAAACCATTTCTATATGCTTCATCCAATTGCGTTTGTGAACCATAGTGTGCCATCCCAAATTCTAAAGACAACATAACACACACACACACACACACACACAAAAAAAAAAACAACAACAGATAATGATAACTTTGTAAAAACAATTTTCATATGTTGAAGTAGGTTTCTAGCTCAAAACTTAAATAAGACCCACGAGAAGGGGCTCAGGACTACTTTGTCCATAGAATAACATTCGTAACATACACTTTCATGTACTGTGTCCCTTCAAGACGTAGGTGATTTTTGGTCTCCATTGCTTCTTATCCTTCATCCTTACCATTCCTTGTTCTGTCAGAAATTTAGCTTGCGAAAAAGAGAGAAGGTGCAAAATATGAAGAGATGAGAACTGATCGTTTAAACTCTCTGCACGACACTCCAAACGAATCTAATAATAGAAAACATCGACTCTGCTTCCCCTCCTGTGGCCAGTATACGGATTATGAGTAGGAGCTGTGCTGATGACATAGGTATTCACAGTTCGGGTAGGAATGGTTTTAATCAAAAACACAACAGCATTCTCTACCAAGTGTTCCAAGAGTAAGATTCAATATTATAACACGGCCGACCCAGTTCAATCTTGGGTTCTTCCCACCCTGGTCAGTACTAATGGTTATCTGCTGGCCCCACGTTGTGTTCCTTGAACGAGTTAAAGGCAGTATCAAAGATGGTTGGTCTGGAATTCTGTCGGCAGCAGACCTCGTGAAGTTCAACAACTCCTTCGCCCGCTGCTGACTCGTCTCTGTTCTCAGTACAACCACTGGCTTCAAGACTCATCAATATTCATATCAATTAATTATTTTCTCCAACCTTGCAGAAACGACACCGAAGCTCAAGCAAAGCAGTCAGTTATTCAAAACAATAAATTCTCCGAAAACAATAATTTTTCCCGATAACAATCTTTTGTGTTCAAAAATTATTTCTATTTTTCTGATGTCAAAGAATTTTCATCTTTCTCAGGACATATTTTACACTGATTACGTCATCGGCTTCATAATACTCAATTCGTTTTTCGGCCGACAATTAATCAATAAATTATTTTCTACAATTATGGAGAAACGACACTAACCATCAGACAAAGCGGTAGGTTATTTAAAACAATACATTTCTATTTTTCTGATGTCAAAGAATTTTCACATGGCTTATTTTAGACAGATTAAAATCTCATTGTTTTATTCCGGCTTTGCGGATACATATCAATTAATTTTGCCCATCAGTTTATCACGAAAAATATTCTTTTTTCCCCTTGCTCCATATTTCAATTCATGTTTTCACATGAACTATATTAACGTTCTTAACCCTTCCAAATCTACCAGTATCACAATAGTGTCGCAAATAAATCCTTCTAAAATATTGATTGGCACAAAAGAGGTGGGAGTGCAAAAAAGAGGAGGGTGCATGAAATGAATTAATAAAAATGAAATAAAAACATACAAGTGGTGAAATTATGTGTAAAAATAACAAAGATTGGGTTCAAGTTTTTATTTATTTCTTGTGAACATTCTTTAAAGACAAGTACCATTTTTTAAATATATATATAAAGAGAGAGAATAATATATATGTTTTCTTTTACAAAAAATATGTGTAGAAAAATAGATGAATTTGCTTCAAAATGGAAATAAAGTTTTATATGGAAATAGAAATATAAACAAATATAAAACTTTATCCTTTTCTTTTAAAAACAAAAAGAATATTTATAGCGTCTTAGAAATATAAACAGTTACATCTTCCATTAAAACATTAACAAAAAAAGCATGAAATAGAAAATGAACACTTGTAACATTGATATTTTCCACTTCAACATTGAGGAATTTACAGTGAAATAGGAAAATGTAACATTTCAATCTTTCATTCAAAGTGAAACTGATGAATAATTCAAAACATTTTTGCTTCAGCCGTCTCCAAAATTGGACATTAATGGATTGTAGGTAAAGGCATTTAAGTCCAGATTTTATAAACCAGTAATTAAGCTATAATTAATAACTGATTTTTAGTTGTTTTTTTTAAATTAAAGCCAAATTTTACGGTAAGTATTAATGCGTTAATGTTAAATCAATACACTCTATAGCAGTGGTGCCCAAACAATGAGGCGCACCTCATATGTGCTGCGAAAGAGGATAGCAGATGAGGCTGAATGATTGAAAGACAATCAAAGATTTAGATAGTGTTTCAAAAAATTAATATGCCAAAAATAAATGTAATTTCAAAAATTATTATGGATTACTTGTAATTGTATGCATTAGTCACGGTATGAACAATTATAGATATTTTTTTGGCCGATTTTATCATTGTGATATTTTTGTGTTATATCAAGTATTAAGAATATAGTAACTGGGGTCCGCAAATCGGAGGAGAGAGTTATCAATGATAATGTTCTGACTTCGAATCCACGTTTATCTCCCTTTAGCACACTGTGATTTTTTTTTTTTTAGTTTTAAATGTACTTTTTATCACATAAAATTTGGCGAGGACCGAGCCAATTTTCATTCTGAAAATGCCGTTCAGAAAAAAAAAAAAAAGTTTGTGAACTACTGCTCTAGTGCAATGTTTCTCAACCTTTTTTTTTTTTACTTCAGGACGACATTATAGACTAGCTAAAACTCTGGGTCGCAATGTAAATATTAATAAGGAAAAATTAGTCAGGAAATTTGAAAATAGGAAAATAATAAAGAAGCCCCCACCCATGAAATAAATATTTATTTTTCAGATATTAACATTGCTTGGTGTCTCCTGATTTTTCCGTTTTTTTTTTGGGGGGGGGGGTTAATAAAATTGTTTTCAATATGAAACTAACTCATAAACTTCTGTTAACTTTGAGCGCACCTGACTACCTTTCAGTGCTCACCGGTTGAGAAAGCTGCTTCTATATTGCCCCTGAATATTTTAATATATTGGCAAGCATTAATCTTTGGTGCCACCATAAGGGCTCAGTTCAGAATTCTCAGTAGATTACCCAGATCGATATACACCTGAGGGAGGCTGGTGAGTACATCGGCCGAAACGTTATAGTAACAACAACAAACACAAGTACAATATTATTTACACTGTGTTCGAAATATGCTATCTGCAAAATATTTGAATGGCTAATGTTTACTTATTCATATTTAACAGCACCCCCCATGAGGGTGTATGTGGCATAAGGCCGGTTTATTGTGGGTATTCCGAGCCCGTAGGCTTGGGCAAAAACATTCACTTTGAACCCACCTCTAAACGGCTTCAGGGCCTGCTACCTCCCCAGACGAAACGAGGCAGTGAGTTTGACAGTTGAACAATCTATGCGACAGTTCCCAATGAATGTTAACGTGGTTGATAATGCCCTTTGGGGAGCTATACCCAACAGTGTTGTAAGTGTTCAGGGAGTAATAGGTGGAGCGCTATACTTCTGAAAAAGCAACAGGACATAAATTATTTTCAAAAGGTTAAATTTTTTTTTTTTTAACCCTGGCTGGGACTAGTGACAATATTGTTTATACGCATTTCGTTATCTTTTTGTCTATATATTTACATTTCAGCCTGGTTTTTAATCATTTAACTTCAACTGCGATTGTGAGCGTGGAGTAAATGTTTAAAAACCAAAGCCTGGCTGCTTCAACAGACTTAAATCTGTTCCACGTACCAGTGCAATTTTAATAGGCGCTGGAGGAGAAAAAAGGTTAAAAACCACTGGCGTTACACAGTAAACTTTAGCAGAAATATTAATCATTTCTACTTTTCCGATAACATTACAATTAATGGGTTAATATCTAATAGTAAGAATCTTTTCTGTCTTGTTCTTATCACAAACTTTCGACTGTTCAACTTTCCAGTCTTTCTCGAAAGTCTCTCGGATACGGTAAAACCACGACATGTATGTCCTATGGGGACATGGACTAAAATATAAGATAATAATTTAGAAGGTTACCGAATACGACAGGCATTTGTGAGAAATACAGCGGCCTAAATCTTATGATAAAAAAAAAAACCATAAAGAAGTGAGAAAATTAAAATCTAATATATTAAGGGAATGTAGAAGGTGATTATTACACTTTTGACTGATTGATGTCTTAAATAGGCCCTTGAGAGTCATGTGACAGTCCGTTGGTGAGGATTGACCGTTGTTACTTTAGCTTACTACCGATTGTCTGAAATTGACGGACGGCAGAGTACCACGATCCATGAATAAGAAACTAAGACATATCACCAGGGATATGAGTGTAAAGTGTTTTTTAAAAAAAAAAAAGAACAATAATGGAAATTTCTCAATGTGTGTGTGCATTTGTGCGATAGGGACAGTATAAAGGTGAGGGGAACATGCTAATATAGATAGACAGAATATATATATATATATATATATATATATATATATATATATATATGTGTGCAAATAAGTACATAATGAGACAGATACCTTTAATATTCAGCACTCTTCCCCTATAAATATAGAAAACTGTAACAATTTATATGCTCATATATGGGGGGTGGTGATAAAAGCAGACTGAGAAATATGGGAATTTAGATAGATAGATAGATAGATTAAAGAATTCGTCTGACGTTGAGGTTTGTCTGTGAGGTTATGACTACATACCTGCAATTTCTAAGTGTATATTAACTGGTCAGTCAAGTCTGCTTTCTTTGCTCACTTGAAATCACACACACACATGCAGAATTGTGGAAATATCTAAGGTTACTTGTCCCAGACATAAGCGAGTATCTCTCTATCAATGTTTTCTATCATGCACAGAAACGCATCCATAGATAGGGATGTTCTACGAGCAGACCACTACTCACAGTCACTACTCAGTCCTAATTGTTCTCGCCAGAAAAACTTGCTAACCATTACACCACACCGAGCTGACCAACACACGCACAGATAGATAGATAGATTAAACGAAAACCTGAGGATTGGGTGGAAGCATGAAATAGACTGTCGCCAGTGGATCTATCTCATTGTCCACCTTATATATATATATATATATATATATATATATATATATATATAATGCTGATATAGGATAACTGAATTTATTTACTTATAGTAATTTTATTTCTTCATAAACTATAAACAATAGATCAAAAATACGAAGTAAACCTCAAAAGCGCAAGAAATAGATTGATCCATCCGTGAACAAATCGTTTCCATGTCTTGCAAGACAATATATATATATATATATATATATATATATATATATATATATATATATATATATGTGTGTGTGTGTGTGTGTCCTCTCTAATACACGCTTCCTTAAATTGATTGACAAGATCCATCTATTAATTTTTACAAATTATTTTAAAATATTCTATCACGACATAAAATATATCTTCTTTTTCTTCTATGTGCCGAGTCCCTTCATGGTGATCATGGTTCTCCTCAACTTCCTATTTCCCGTGTCTCTTAACAGTGTTTAATTTTTTTTTTTTTTTTTTTTCATGTATAATCATGTATAAATTCACTTTCATTATGATTAGGTTTTATTACAATTCTGATCGCCGCCTTTTAAAACAGTCAACATTGCCGAGGAGAGACGATAGTTAAAAATAATAGCGGTGTCAAGGGAAACAAAATAATCCTTTTGATACAGCAAAGGTTCATGTTTACCGAGGAAAATGTCTTACTTTTTGAAAATTTAATTTCTGACGAATGCACGTTTTATGTTCCCAATCTTTTTGGTAACACTACATGTAGTTGTCGTCATTTCTTAGAATTAGGTTAAGCAAAAAAAAAAAGAATAAAAAAATCGTAATTATGAATTATGGTTTTGGTATAACATAACACACAGGAAACAAAATCAGGAATTTGTGGAGAGCCATGATTTCCCACGTCTTGAAATTAACACCGTATATAAACCATGACGTTAAGAAAACACAACTACGGCTATGAAATCTGAAACTATTTGGAGTCCCATACAAGTTGCAAGCTTTCGTACACAGCTAGTCACACGAACACAACTAGATTGACAACTTATACGTCTGCTTCTTTTCTACGTCAGCAACCTCTTCTTCCAGATATAGTGCTACTACTACTACTACAACTACTATTAACAACAACAACATTCTTTCTTCTTTAAACAACGAGTATGTCTTAATTCAATCAGACTGGACTTACCAGGAAAAGCTAAAATTACATGACTCACAAGAAACTAGCACGAACATTTTTGAACGATTCAGAAGAGACACTCTTGCCAGCGGCTACATTGGGTTTTAATTGAACTTTGAGCAACAAAAACTGAATAATTTATAGACGTCGGCATGTTTGTGACACATTATAACAGTGACATTATAAGTGTTCTAATCAACGATACTTCTAAAACTGAAACCATTCGTGAAACTATAATTCAGAAGAATGAATAACTGCTATGAAAGTGAATATATGTATATATGAGTTTGGTTAAAAATAATGGAAGCAGTAATATTATTAAAAAAAAACAAAAAAAAAAACAGAAAAAGGCAACACTGAATAACAAAAAATATGACAAGGCCACAATGCACTGACGGTGTTTGGAATATAAAAACATTCCTGTGATTCTAGATACATAGATAAAATTTAAATATATATATATATATATATATATATATATATATATATATATACACACATGTATATACATACATACATGTAAATGCACTTTGCAAAGGCGGTCCAGACTGATGACACCTAGAAGTCACGATCCTGACAAATCGACCATGGTGAGATTCGAACCCTAGTCTAACGGCCAGAAAGCAAATTTTCTATCCACCATGCATAGCTGGTGTTCGAGGATACCCGTCTACTAGGGCAGCTAGCCAATCCCTACTGCAGACGCTTGCTCGGGCGCATTTGTGTTTATTCAGTACCCACGACGCATATATATATATATATATATATCTCTGTGTGTGTGTATATATAAATATATACACACACACACACACACATCTTCAAGGTAAGCCAGCTTACCCTGAAGATCCGTTTAGGTGAAACCTAGGTAGGTTTTCCTGGCTCCTTAGGATTTTTATTTTATATATATATATATATATATATATATATAATAGCGAGTCCCCTATCTATTAGGGCAGCTACCTAATCCCCACTGCAGAGTCCCACCCAGGCGTATTTCAATCAACCCGTACAGAGCCCACCTGTAGTTTACGCTGAAATTATGCTGAGCAGACCTTAATTACAGTTTCTGGAAGAACAATCTGAACAAGGATACGATGACTTTTGTGATATCGTGCACAAAGAGTTTTGGTATGGTTTTCAGGCACTTTGCAAAGGCAATCAAGACCGATAACATCGAAAAGTAACGATCCTGACAAATCAACCAGGGTAATATTCGAACCTGAGTCTAACGGTCAGAAAGCAAACTTTCTAACCAATATGCATATATATATATATATATATATATATATATATATATATATATATACACACACTTTTATATTTAAAACACACACACATATATATATATATATATATATATATATATATACACATCCATATACACATATATATATATATATATATATATATATATATATATATATATATATATATATATATATATATATATATATATATACACATACTTGTATATTTAAACACACACACACATATATATATAATCCCATAAACGTTATTTTGAGTGGGTACACATATTTAAGTTTATTTATTAATCGGCATATTTATTTATTTTTGTCTATCGGCCAGAATATTTGAGAAATCTTATTAAAGAAAAATATACGACCACTATCAGGATTCATGGCGTCTACTTATATATGAGTAACCACTAAAATATCGTCTAATCGATAAAATCTGTTGTATTGCACGATTAGTGTATTAAACATTTCTTAAATGCGGTTTCGTCTTTATCAACAGTATATATATATATATATATATATATATATATATATAGCGAGTGAATATTGCATTAAGAAATATTTTGAGAATAACAATGATTCTTACTAATAAAGTTCTTAATATTAAACCCATAGTTGGGGTGAGAAGAGATGACTTCATACTCATTCCAAGCTGCTATTCTTTAAAACCTACACACATCCCTGCAAAAGGTAGAGAGCCCAATCTGGACTATTATTTAACCCATAGACTGAGGGAGAAGAGATGGATTAATTTGCGGATTTCCCCTAAAAAAATTGCGTATAAGTGAATGCAGCTATCTTGACTTGAATTCGAACTCGGCTATCAGAGTTCGAATCCCGAGCCTCTATACATTACACCACCTATACATTCCGTTTTATTGATGGAATCGGTAATAAATAATGGGAATAGAAAGAAATATAACAATTAAAGTTAGAGATGAGACAGAGAAAGAAAAAAGAAATAAAGAAATATAAAAAAAAAAAAAAAAAGTTTATAGGGATCAGTCTGTCTTGTTATTTAATCTATAGCTTGAGGGGAGAGTGATGGATACGTATTTTTTTTTCCCTAGTTTATTTTGACGTATGTAAAAGTAACGGACCCGACTGGAATATGAACTCGGATCTCCAAGTTTAGCAAGTAGAACCTCTGTTAATATAAACTTGTACATTATGGAAATATATTTCGATAAACTGCTACCAATCCTACAATTACAGATATAAATATTGCATAATGAATTTGGAAATTAAATCCTGGAAAAAAAAATACAAAAAATGTTAATTTCATGTGACAGTGGCGAATACGCTTTTACGTGTACTGCACTTTTGCTAGTAGTCAATTACTATACAGAAACCTGTATGAAATATTATACAGTACTTTTCATGTAGATTTATATCTTTTAGTGTTTTGTAAGGTTTTAGAATGTTTTGTATTTGGAGTTATGTACTTATTTATATAAGATCACAATAAACAGTTATCCAATGAGCACTGAACAATTTAGTGCAAGACTAGAATTATAAAATTCATTCTAATTTTGGCAGTAATTGTGCCCAAAGAGAAATGTAATATAAAAAAATGTCAGTACATTCAAGTGTTTATAAAATTCTATGGAACAGATTAGTCGGTATAAAAAACTTAATTTTGTAAATCTTTGGTGAAGGTCTCAAGCAAATCTTTCAAAACTCATTCATATATTAAAGTCAGTACTTTTATATACTTGTAAAATTCGATCCAACAAATTAATTTCCTTAGAACTTTTATATATTTATCAAATCAGTTAAATATTGATTTATATATAAAAGTAAGCAGACGTATATAAAAATTGGTATAAAAACAAACTTAATTTTGTAAAACTTTGGTGAAGGCCTTAAGCAAATCTTTCAAACCACATTCATATATTAAAGTCAGTAGTTTTATATACTTGTAAAATCCAATGCAACATAGATGAATTACAGTCAGTACTTTTATATATTTATCAAATCGGTTAAATATTGATTTATATATGAAAGCAAGCAGACGTGTACATAAACAATGCATGGACGTTTTCTAAGCTGAGCTACACACTGATGGCAAATGGTTTTAGCAATCTTCGTAGCCCTGTGTGGCGATGAGATACTGCAACAGTCTTAAACAATCGTCGTTGATGATGTGTACTTCTCAATATCAGTGGCCTCGTCTTTCTTTTTGTAAAGTTGCCACAAGTTGGACACCAGATCTGACACGACAAGATTAGTCGAGTTTTTGGCCACCACTCTCAAAAGCATCACTCCGTCGTTCCTCAGGTACCGTTCGACAAACTCTTTGCAACGGGCTTTCTCGTTCTTACTCGAGCCCTCGCCTACCCGTTTCAGGTACTTGAAAATATAGCCAACGTAACTTTCCCGGGCAATCATACGGTACAGCCACAGGAGTAGATTAAGAAACGTAAATACCCCCACCACAGCAAACCAGAACCACAAAAAGGCGAACATTTTCTCGTTAAGCACGTTGATGGGCAAGATGCACTGCGCCGTCAAGGGCAGTTTATTGTTTAGTTGTCTAATCGTAAAATCGCAATAAGTAATCCGGGGGAAATATAGTGACTCGGCCGGTGTGCCGTTTACGGCGATCTCTCTGGCTAGATTCAAGCCGTAGGCTTTGTAATCGATCCGAAGAAGAGCATTCAGTAAGTAATACTGCATTATGACATTGACAAAATAGATGATCTTGACCAACAGATAGAGGCTGGAGAGATAAGTACCTTCCCGTTTACTGAAGGTAATCATTTGAAAGTAGCTGATTGTCTGTCGTAAGCATGTCATCTTTCCGAACCGCATTTGGCGATTGGCTCGAATCCAGCGGTCTATATAGTTACTCATGTCTTCAATGACTTTAACGCGTTTATTTTCAGACACCATCTGAGTGTCTTCGGACAGTGTTACCAACCTTTCTATGTTCATGCCGTTACCTTTATTCAGCATTTTCCAAAGAACGTTCGGCGATTTAAATAGAAAGGCCTGGAAGAGTAGGATCATAGGTACCCAAAGGTAATAGTGAATGTCAATCCTTTTATCTTTGTTCCCTAAATCATGGGTCATCGGTATATGGTATGTCCGTCCGGTCCAGCATAGATTCTTTACGTAATCGGTGTATTTGACCTCTCCGGGTATCCAACAGGAGATGCCATGGCCGATGTAAGTCCCGCTGCTGGAGACAATCGAGAATATGATAAGAACGATTACTGTGTAGATGTGATTTATACGGTCGACGTAGTCATCATCCCCGCTGCCCAAAAGTTTGGACCAAGAAGCAAATGAATTTACTGAATTGGTAAGCCTGTCAATACAAAAAGAGAAAAAAAAAGGATTAGAAGCATTGAAAATATAAATAGCATTAGGTTTAATATAAAAAAAGAAACATTAATGAAGGTTATATTGAAAGAAGAAATATTCCCAGTTTGCATGTCTCCATTATAGACATTATTAAATCCGTGATAGGTAACACCTTAATACCACGGAGGGAACAGAATAGCTGAAAGAAAGGGATGACGAACACGCATTATTCTCAAACAGATTTTTTTATACCGAGATTATATATATATATATATATATATATATATATATATATATATATATATATATATTACTCGTCACTAATTTAACCCACACAAAAAAATCATAACATATGCACAAAACAAGCAGTGTGAAATGGGGAAAAAAGAGAGTGTGTCATATGTAGCGATATAAGTCAGCTGATGTCCTATTAATCCTAGAACACTAAACATGGGTATATAGTACCCAGCGCAAATTTTCCTATTTTTAATTACAATTTTCAGTACCTGATTTTAGTCTGTCTATATTTCTGAGATGAGGTATTATGTACATTATTTACATTATTCGGACTATTATCCTCATCTTTGTCGCCATATTTATCACAACGTTTCGGCCGTTGTACGCTCCGGCGTTCTTCAGGTGGTTGGAATTTCGAACTGAACCCTTTATTTCGCTCACTGGGGTAGACTGTTCTAGTTCCACATTAGATATTAGGTTTATAATACCCAGAAATTCATACCCAGATGTTCTCAAGGAACACATGGCACAGTGGATAACGGCGTTGGTTAGATCAAGTGACGATATTCAGTCAAGAGGGTGTCATGTGGCACAAGGCCTTTTTAACGTGGGCATTCCGAGTCCGTGGGCTCGGCCAAAAATATGCCCATTGAACCCGTATAAACGGGTTCAGGGCCGGTTTTACCTCCCCGAAGGAGACTCCGCCCTTCGGCGAGCCTCCTTCGGGTTCCTCCCGTCCGTAGGAAGAGAGTACAACCGAACAGTCGGTTCAGACTTGAACGACTGACTGACTGGTTAGATCAAGTGACAGGACCCAAATAGTGTGAGTTCAATACCCGGTTAAGGCAGTGGAGAACTTTCAGAGGGAAATTAGCAGGAGATAACTGATAACTGACATCCATCAAACATGGCACATGGAACTAGAACAGTCTACCCCAGCGAGCGAAATAAAGGGTTCAGTTCGAAATTCCAACCACCTGAAGCACCAACAGCCGAAACGTTGGGATAAATATGGCGACAAAAATGGGGACAATAGTCCGAATAATGTAAATAATGCTGATTTTCTCACCTAAATAATATGTTTTTCAGTTCCTATTAACGTTAACTCAAAGTACAAAATTTGAAGTGCCTGCATGTAAAATATTTCAAATAAAGATTTATATTTAATATTTTTTTTGATATTTTCAAAATCGGGTATGATATACCCATGGTTAGTGTTCTAGGGTTAAATGGAAAACAGCTGGACATGCCACAAAAATTCGGACGTTTATTTACCCCCGATTGTTATCAGTAATTGAAGTGGACTTCACATGTACATAGCAGGCGATTGGGACAAAGAGGGTGACTGAATGAAGAGAAATTTTATTTTTAGAAAAAGACGATCAGACAAAGTATAATGTACTCTATAAGACAGTGACCACTGACTGTGAAAAAATTCAGAGACACTGAGGGAGCCCACAGAGAACGTGTGGAAGGAAAGAGACTGTTCACCTTCCCCCTCGTCTATAGTTTATCTCGGTTTCATTCGTCTATAGCAGTAGGTTACTACCCGAGAATAAAATCCGGTTAACTGCTAGAACTTGTCATGGTTTTCATTCGTAAGTATCGATCTGGCCGAAGGGTTATTTTAAAGCCACAAGCACTTGACTAGAAGACGCTGTACTCTGTCAACAAACCAGTTGTCTGTTCTGAGCTGCAACGTTATATTGTAACATTTCCCACCAGAAAAATGGACAAATCGATGGTGTGAGACCATGTAGGTTCCTCTGCATGCCCTACCGCTGTGAGCTTGTGGCGTCCGTCTTCTCTGTTGGCTACATAGCAACTGATGTGGGTCGCCGTCACTTAACTCAGAGCGTGATAAATAGCAACTGGTCTGCGTTACTCATAATACTGACGTCACTCACCGACTGCCACTTGACCTCCGTAACTTCATCTCAACTAAAGGGAGATAATCGCTCTTTGCATCGCTACAACATTAAAAAAATAAACATCTCCAATGGAATAATCTGTACATTGGCTCAGGAAGATGTCTCCGACTGAATATATCGTATTTTTCCGGAATATAATATGCGTCAGTGTAGAGAAGGAATCCTTATTTTGAAGAGAAATGTTTCGGCAGAAAATGATACAGTTGTATCTGAATTATTTTTTACTGAAGAAAAAGAACGTCTCGTAGTTTTCTTTTAGACAAGCAATATAGCTTTCGCTTCTCTCTGTCAACTGCTGATGCTTTAAGAATTATTGCTGAAAGAGTCTATCAAGCTTTAGATAAGAATGGTCAAGCTTGGGCCGTTACTTTGGGCATCTCAAAGGCATTTAACTTTTTCATACGGGTCTTTTTCAAATGTTGAAATGGCCTAAAAAGATTTTCTAAGTGCAACTTTGATGTGGCACAAGTGTGGAGCACCCAGTGAGGATTGAACTCACTTTTCAGTTGTAATTAATCTAGCAAGACAAGCCTGCTAACAATTACACCACGCTGAAGTTCCCAAAGTAGGGAATTTTATATAATGTTTTTTTCGAGACTTAGCATTCACGGATTTGGACAAAAAAATAAGCCAAAATGACGTTAAAATCCACTAAAAGTTTTCATCTTTTAATAGTCAGTTGAGCTTAGTTTAATTTGTAACGTATATAGTTATTTTCCAAGTATAGCTTAGATGTGGCACAAGGCCGTAAGTATGGGGCATCCAGTGAAGATCGAACTCACTTTTCAGTAGTAACTGACATAGCAAGACAAGCTTGCTAACCATTACACCACGCCGAGGTACCCAGTGATTTTTTAAGCGTAGCTTAGATATGGCACAAAGGCCGAAAGTATGGAGCCCCTAGTGAGGATCGAACTTACGACTCAGTTGTAATTGTTCTAGCGAGACATGCTTGCTAACCACTACACCGCCTCGAGGTGCCCTTAATTTGTAACGTATATAAATGTAGGCAGAAAAAAAGCAAATGTTAATAAGATAGCTCGTGTCACAAAGCATAGCCCGGGGCCCCAAAACAGACCTGAATCCAACTCCTGGTCGTGGGGTGCGGGGTTAGTACTCACTATCCCTGTCACGTAGCATAGACAGAAATATAAGAACGGTCTTTATATGCTGTGTTCTGTCAGGAGATAGACGATCATGGCTCTCCACAACTTCCTGTCCTTTGCAGCTGTTAAATAATCTTTGTCTTTCTGTTATTTTCCAAAACACTGTTCCGCCATTCATTTAAGCTCTTTAGGTAAATTATGAGTTGTTTTCTTCTGTCCCTCTTGCCTTTTTAATATTCTGTGAATGTCAGATTTTCCACCCCTTGCTTCCAGGAGTTAAATCCTTAGTTACAATGGGAAATTCAAAGAAAACCCCTGAAGAGCGGCCAAAGAAAACAATGAAGGAAATGCTTGGCAAGATGACGACACCAGATTAATGCGTAATTCTTTTTGCTTTACATCCTGATTTAAACATTCCTACTTGACAGTGAACTCCCGACGGGGGATATTTACTTGCATTTTTTTTTTATCAGTGTGGGAGACAGGACGGCAGACGACAATGTGCAGGCCGTATAGAAACGCGGAGAGAGAGAGAGAGTAAACATGGAGAAAGACATAAATTCCAGAGCAGTTGGTGACGATAAACTGAACTAAAAAGGTGGTTATTCTAAGTTGACGTCGTCTTAAGAAACACGACTTCTTTTTCTTTATTTGTTTCCTCCCTCTCTCCCCCCATTCACCTTTTTTTCAACCCTTCTCCCACTCTCTTCTACAAGTTCTGCTGACTGCAGTTTTACTTACTACGCCCATTGGTATCGTTCCGTTATTTTTTTTACATTCCTTTCTTTGCTTAGGAGGTAGTATGTTAGTATGTGCGTATTTTATAGACTCCAGCGTTATTTTATATACATATCTAAAGAAAATGATCCACAAAATTATATGTATATAATTATGTTATATATTTTATTATATAATCTATAAATCAACCATCTGTCCTTGCATTGAATATTACTATCATATAAGGTCTGGTGCTCCTGCTGTTCGTCCTGATGTCCTTGACAAAATCCAGAGACGAATATGATAGGTTCTGATCTGGCATCTAGTCTATAACCACTATCCCACAGACGTGCTGTGGCCTCCCCGTGTCTCTTCTACAAATATTTTCACGGCAACTGTTCCGACGAGCTATTGTTACTGGTTCACGGACTTTTTTTTAAGCGTTTCACCCCAAGCAAGGCGGGAAGCCACTAGGACGCAAGGGGTTACAGAAGATTTGGAGCAAGATCAGATAGGAGTGATAGAGGAAAGGATGAGGAGAAGGATAGTGGATAGATCAAGGTAACTGGAGATATCGATTGAATAGTTGGAGATTATAGCTCTCAGGGAAACAGTAATAGGGAAGGGTGTTCCACAGGCGAGAGGTGCGAGACATGAAGCTAGTGGAGTAGAAGAGGTGGCTACATTTATTAGTTTCGACAGTCAAAGGGTGAGAGTGGGATGCCAGCCTCGTAGGGCGCTTGAACTCATGAAGTCTGGGAACCAGCGAATGCAGCTCCTCGGAGCAATTGCCATGAAAGTATTTATAAAAAAAGACAGAGAGAAGCGACGGCGCGTCCGTGAGAGAGCGACTGTAGATGAGATGCCAGAACAGGGCAAATTATATTGCATATCCACCTCTGGAGCCTATCAAGTAGCCGGAGGCAAGCAGAAGGATCTCCAGACCATATATGGCAGCAATACTCCATGCAAGGGCGAATTGTTGATTTGTAGATCTAAGGCTGGCATCTCGGTCTCACCCTTTTACTGTCAAAACTGTTAAATGTAACCGTCTCTTCTACTCAAACAGCGTCTTCTCCTGCACTTCCCATCTGTGGAACTCCCTTCCCCTTACTTGCTTCCCTGATAACTATGATCTTCAAGTAATCAAGTGTAATGTCAATCGACATATGACACCCTGAGCTTGTTCCTCGTCCTCCTCTGTATCCTTTCCTCTAACACACCTCTTGTTCTCAATCCTCTGTAACCCCCTTGCGTTCTAGTGGCACTCTCGCCTTGCTTGTGGTGATTTGCCTTATATATATATATATATATATATATATATATATAATAGCTGACCGCTGGTATCCCAGTATGCCTGTCTACGAGGGTGGCTAGCCAATCCCGATTGCAGACGCCAGCTCAGCCACATTTGTGTTTGCTCAACAGACAAAGCCCACCTGTGGTTTATATTGCAACTATGTTGAGAGGGCCTTGGTTACAGTTTCTGGGAGAGAGCGCGTTATCTAACGTCATCAACAACCAGAACAAATCCAGTACGCTCAAGCCCTCGGCCACGATGACTTGTGGCTTCGTGCTAGCACAAATATCAACGGCTTCACTCACAAGGCATGGTTCAACTTTTGATATGGTTGTCATGCAATTTTCTAAGGTGCCGCACGCTGGTATCGCCACACCCCAGTCGGATTTTTACCCGGCTGTCAAGGTCGGAAAGCTAACGTTAGAGAACAAGTATATATATATATATATATATATATATATATATATATATATATATATATAGGCATAGGCAGTTGCTTCACGTTTTAAACTACAGCTCAGAACCAGAGCTAACTTCGCCGAACTGTTCTTTAAGCAAGATAGAGCACCTACCCATTATAATCTGGCTGTAAGGGACTACCTTACCCGAAACTTTTCACAACGTACGTTGGTTCGGTAGAAGGGGCAGTATCGAATAGCGACCTCGTTCACTTGACCTGACACCAATGGATTTCTTGGGGGGGGTAGTAAAGAACAAGGTTTATAAGAGAAATCCCCACAGAGTGGACGAATTAAAAGAGTACACCTCAGATCTATTTATTCAAAATAACTCGCGTTGTGTGTCATGGTGTTCGGGTGAGGTTCGAGGAATGTTGCAATACTGAAGAAGGACATTTTGAGCTAAGAGAATAAACTATGCTATAAAAATTAAGTAAAGTGTTAAACAAAAGCACATAAACTGTTTTGAACAAATATGATACTAACAAATGAATATAAATGTAATAAATAGCTGTTTTTTTTCTGTTTTTTTGTAAAGTGCATACCTATTTAGTGTAAGCCTACATTTGGCCCACATGGGACTTGCTATGTAGGCAAGTTAGGCAGTGCCTACCCTGAATTAAACAGATCAGCAAATATATCTTGTGCAACTAATCCAACATTACGTAGGTTACTCCGATTTATGCATAAAATGCAAAATATTTTATTTTTTGTAGATTTACTGCATAAAGCTCACAAGCTGCCTACTCTGAGTAATTACAGACGAGATTTGCCTGATAATATATATATATATATATATATATATATATATATATATATATTGATACACGTTTCATTAAATAATATAGACAAGTTTTGTCTATTTTCAATAAATTCCTTTCATATTGTCTGATAAGCTTAATAACATGTCAAAGGATAGAGTTTCTAAGACACACTTAGCATCAAATGACACAATAAGACAAACTGAGTGTCAAAGGATACACTGTCTAAGACACACTGAATGTAAAAAGACACATTGTCTAGGACACACTGAGTGTCAAAGGATAAGAAAAACGAGAAACATTATTTAGAAGTTACAGTAAAATAATATTCAAGAAGACAATAGATAACGATTGACATTAAATTTTTGAAGAACCAATTTGGCTAGAAAGCATACAGCTGGAAGAGAATTCCGTAAGCGAGAAGTGCGAGAAAAGAAGCTGTTAGCATAGAATTTACGGTTGCATTAAACCAATTCAACTGTAAACTGATGAATCCTTATTACCAAGTTAGTACTGTGGTTAAATTTCTAAAGTCTAGATACCATAGCGGAAAGTAATATTTATTTTGCTTTTAATGCAAAAATGTGGCACAAGTCCAAAAGGGGGGAATAACAGAAGGCTGGTCTTCAATCTGACTTATCTTAATCTTGGCTAGCTATGATTACTGTCCCAAACATACCGCAGTTCCTTACACCAAAACAACACATTCTTACTTACCATTCTTACTACAGCTACCATATAATACCTCATAGTCTATGTATTCCCAACTATTTCCCATATGTATAATTTATCTGTGATGATGTTTGTGGGGATAAAAATAACAACATTTAAAAATAAAACCCCAATGAATATTGTCAATGAATCCGATTTGTATACAAGGAACTAAACACAATAGTGTTACCATAACGGAAAGTTCATCTGAACAATTAACATGAAAATATTTGTAGAAACTAAACGAGAAATCTACTTTACAGTGATGGAAAAATTGTCTGAAGCCGAGATGTTAGGTTAGACCCAATAACATTGCAGGTTCTGAATATATAGCAGAAGTAACGGACTATATGTTCAAGTAAGCTAATTTCCCTAGTTCTACCAGTTCAGACCTTTACAGCCAGGAACCATTATTACATTGGTAAAAAGGAAAATCCATTAGGATAGATTCTCCAAGAGAGCAGTTGGTTTGTGGCACAGGCCTAAAATGGAGTGTTGCTGTCATATTTGGGCAAGAGATGTCCAGTCTTCACTTTCCAGTCTCGATAAAGTTCAAAAGCGTTTCCGCGTCCTTGTGGGTGACAAATTATTTTCCACCCTCCAACCACTCTCTCACAAGCGCGAACGTCGCAAGCATCGCACTGATCTACGTTTATTTCCATGTAAAGTGTTCAGATGAAGTACATTCCTTAGTTCCACCAGTTCTAACGGCTAAGAACCGCCATGCTAAGCACATTTTAGCGAACTAATCCGTTTCGGTTTATATTCCACTGGTTGGATGTAAGTTCTTCCTTCCGCGAAACGCTGCTTTGGGAAACCAACTCCAAAACAGAATGTTTTCCCAGCCACTACAATTTTAACCTGTTTAAGTCTATGGTTAACCGTTATCTTCCTCATATATCCGCCTAAACTGTGCCTGCTGTTTTGTAACCCTCTCCCTCGAGTGGCTCCCAGGCCTTGTATCACTGTTAAAAAAAAGAACTTCTGAGAGGATGCTTCCTCGACCACTACAATCTTAACCGCTTCAAGTTGTTGATCGATTTGTTTTTTATGGCTTATCAACCATTATTGGGTTATTTAAAGCCGAAAACATTGTTACAACATTGTCAGAATAATAATAATTCTATTTTTTTTTTCATAAATGTGAATATTGCATTAACAATTTTTTGAGTAATTTTTCCAGACACATGATCCAAAAATGTGGGAGAAGATGGATTCATACCTGTCCTAAGGGATTTAGCACGTAAGTGAATGTAATGGATTCGAAAGGAATTCGAACTCGGCTCACCGATTTCTAATTCCGAGCCACTATTTATTACACTACGTATCCCCTTCAAGGGAAGGGTCAACCATTACACATATATAATCTAAAATTCTCGCGTCTATAAAACAACCCTATTCAGTAACGAATAGCTCTTCAGTCTTGTATTGGGTGAACAATTGCAAAAACGAAATAAAACAAAAAACACAGAGTCCATAATAAAGTGAATGTCAAGTTTTGTTACGTTTTATGTCAGTACCAATCACCAGAATTAAGTTGTGATGGGGACAACCAGGTTGACAGTAACCAGTTTAGATCGCAAAAAACTGTTAAACTTTATCTCCATACACATAATGAAATTTGGGTAATTACGACAGAGAAATGAGTTCGATCCTTACTAGGTGCTCCACACATTCGGCCTTCTACCACAACTAAGCTATGCTTAGAAAATCATTTTTGGGTATTTCAACGTCTTGTTAGATGAATTACGACTAAGTAGCGAGTTCAATCCTCACTGCGTGCCCCACACTTTCGGCATTCTGCTACATCTAAGCAACGCTTAGAAAATCATTTTAGGCTACTCCAACGTGGTGTCATTTAAAATTCCCGGCATCCCTCGTTCGTGCGCATGTGCAGTCGCACCAACATAAATTTAACCCGATGAGATTCTAAAAGACGAAACACATCACACGAAAAGGGGCACCTCGAAGTGGTGTAATGGTTACTACGAATGTGTAGTGAGTTCGATCCTCACTGAGTGCCCCTTACTTTCGGCCTTGTGCCACATCCAAGCTACGTTTGGAAAATCACTTCACACGAAAACTTTTTTCACTTTGTCATACATTTTTTCCGGTATTTGTGAGTTATCTATCGCCACTTTTTTATAAAGTTAGATGGTTTTTTTTTTGGTTTTTGTTAAGTTAATTGTCGAAACGATTTCGTTGATATAAATACCGGAGTCCACACTCAAACTATCGAATGTTTGAGGGGACCAGAAAAGTGGAGGAACAAGCGTTACCGAGGAACGGCACACCATCTTGAGACCTAACTGTTCATGTGTAAAAGGCAACCGTACGACATCATCCTGCGGGCAATCAACGCGTCATTTCACTCGAGTAATACGATTAATGTTTATTTAGAGAAACAATATATAATTTAAGAAGCAAATAGTATATTTTTTACACATCTGTATTTGTGTAAAATTTGAAAAATTAATTTAAAAAGTGGCGACAGATAACTCACAAGTACCTTTTTCCCCCCCGATAATGGCATTTAAAATGCCATTATCGGGGGTACCTCCACTAATTCGATAAACAAAGAGCATAGCAAGAGGAACATCAAAACTTGATACAAAAATCTTTCTTCTTATTATTATTATGAAGAAAGACCAAAGTATTT
>CAHIKZ030005144.1:220000-250000 GCA_903632075.3 Acanthosepion pharaonis
GGACTGAGGAATTGGAGAACCGAATCCGAATTCCAGTCAAGTGGATGAATTATATTCACTTACATGCTTCTATCCATTTTTTTTCTCCCCCGACCCAAGTTATAGGTAAATAACAGACTTGGCTCAATAGCCTTGGGTGGCCTAGGAGAAGAACAACTCTGAATTTATAGACTGAGAAGGGTCATTCGGGGACCCTGTGGCACGCCGTGCACCAATTCTCTGTATTCGGGTCTTTCGAAAAGTGTGGTTGGTTCTGCACACACACAATCAAATAATCAAATCGTGCGAGTCGTCTGTCTGGGTCTGAAAACTGAGCTGATGGACTATCATACGTCGAAAATATATATATATATATATATATATATATATATATAGAGAGAGAGAGAGAGAGAGAGGAGAGAGAGAGAAAGAGACAGAGGTTAAAGCAAACTTTGTTAAATAGCTGCGACGTTCGAATGACATTTATGTATAAACAGAACAATTGCGAATGGATATTTTTAAAAATGCACATAGATAATATCAAGAGAGCAATTTATTCAAGATGGCTTCCATTATTTTTAATTACACATTCAAGATGACCTACAAGAACAGCACAACTCTTAACCTCAAAGTACTTGGACACTTTGGCCATTACTCCTTAATGGCAACCCTGAGAATATTGATGTGGTGGGAGGACTTTCTAGTAGCTTGCTCCAAAACTCCTCATACAGCGTTGTCTAGCAGATTCAGACCCGGGGCTAGAACAAGCCAGAATTCCTACGGGCATACATTAACAAATTTAGCTTTGTAAAACATCACATTCTTAACTGTTTGCGAGCTTACGGTCACATCAGGTTGAATCACCGTTTCTTGTAAGATCACTGATGTTAAGCAACATCGAGCCTTGTCAGGATCGAAATGGGTGACCTCACGTGAATACCAGGTTCTGCAAGCTTGGATCTGCGGAGTGTATAATAACGGCTCAATATTGGAGAGCAGGGTTCTAATTCCAGTTGGGTTCGTTATAATCACTTATGCGCTAATACCGTTTGAGAAAGGTATGAATCCACCTCTTTTCCCTCCAACTATGGGTTAATTAGTGGAACTTGTATCAGTGAATCATTATTATCTCCAAAAAATTCTTAATATCTATAAATAATTTCAGGTTTTAAAATAAGCTGCAATGGGTTGATAAACCGTAAAAATTAATCTTGGCTGGGGATCATATATACTTGATTTTTAGCTAAAAGGACCTTTTTGAAAACATCAGCAGAAATCTTTCCCTAAGCTTGTAAAAAAAAAATGGTGTTCTTTTTTCCCGTCGGTGGTCACAGAATCCAAGTGGGTGACGTGGGCTGGATATTTAATCTAGCAGGTACTCTTGATATCAACTGTGGTCTTCCCGAAGTACAAGTCGTTTCGACGGTGAACAAGACTAACAGTGCAGGTAATAATGACACAAGTGAAAGAATAGGAATAAAATGGCACAAGTGAAAAACAGACTCTTTGAACAGCTAAAAATTAAACACCAGTAGCTGTTTAATTTTAAGCTATTTAAAGTTAAATTTCTAATCAGAAGACAGTTGTTGTCTGTTTATTTACTTCTGGTTCAGTTGTCCGTGAACCGTCAAATACACACCATTGATCTCAGTGGCTCTAACACGACCCCATCATGGAAGTCATATTAAGTAATTTTTTTATTTATTTAAGCGTTTCACTCCAAGCAAGGCGGGAAGCCACTAGGACGCAAGGGGTTACAGAAGATTTATTATATAATCTATAAATCAACCATCCGTCTTTACATGGGGTATTGCTATCATATAAGGTCTGGTGCTCCTGCTGTTCGTCTCGATGTCCTTGACAAAATCCAGAGACGAATATGCAAGATGATAGGTTCTGATCTGGCATCTAGTCTATAACCACTATCCCACAGACGTGCTTTGGCCTTCCTGTGTCTCTACAAATATTTTCACGGCAACTGTTCCGACGAGCTACTGTTACTGGTTCACGGACTTTTTTTTTTTTAAGCGTTTTACCCCAAGCAAGGCGGGAAGCCACTAGGACGCAAGGGGTTACAGAAAATTTGGAGCAAGATCAGATATGAGTGATAGAGGAAAAGATGAGGAGAAGGGTAGTGGATAGATCAAGGTAACTGGAGATGTCGATTGACATTACATTTGAATAGTTGGAGATTATAGATCTCAGGGAAACTGGAATAGGGAAGGGAGTTCCACAGGCGAGAGGTGCGAGACATGAAGCTATTGGAGTAGAAGAGACGGCTACATTTAGGAGTTTCGATAGTGAAAGGATGAGACCGGGATGCCAGCCACGTAGGGCGCTTGAATTCATGAAGTCTGGGAACCAGCGAATGCAGCTCCTCAGAGCAATTACCATAAAGGAAAAGAAAGGAATTGCTTCTAAGGATATATTTATGCAAAATATTATAAGATCATCTACTATCAAATGGAGTTTGTTTTTCCTATTTTTCCTCTTTACCGGTGCAAGTTTTACCTGTTCTTTATTACCTAAATTCCGTTTCGACCGTTCAAAATAGCATCCATTTGTTGACTCTACACTGTTCAGCCGTTTAAACAAACAATATTGTTCGTGGCATCATCTCAAGACGAACTGATATCGTTCAGACACATCAGCGATTGGGTCTTAAGCAGGTCGTCATGAGCTAGTTTTTGGAACAAAGTGAACTCATTTCCTATTATATTTATTTGCTGCGGTACCTGCCGCATTCGTGGCCTCAAAATAACCAAACTTTCAATTCTAAATTGTTTGTCCATTTGAAATACAGGAGTTATAAAAATGGCCTCAAAAAGATGGTGTATCCGCTTTTCCTATTAGCCAAGGGTTATTGCTAGACAGAAATGAAAATTAGTTCCTATGACACGGATGATTATATCAATTTACTTTAAATTGTTTATGTATGTTTGTGTGTGTTCATGTATATTCACTGACAGATCTAAAAGATGGTGTATCCGCTTTTCCTATTAACCAAGGGTTATTGCTAGACAGAAGGGAAAATTTAATTTAAATTCTGTATGTATGTTTGTGTGTGTTCATGTATATTCACTGACAGATCTAAAAGAATATTTCTACAAAACAAAAAGAAACTTTTAAAAAAATTCTATGTATGACCAAACAATTTTCGAAAAGTACAATAAAATCTTGTTGATTATCTGTTTTTAGGGTGTAAAAAAATGAAGTTTTATATTTTGTCTTTAACTTTATGATTTTACTGCTCAGCCTAAGGTAGGGGTTTTCCAGACAGACTGGGGAAATATCTTTATTTTTATTTATTTTTATTTTTATTTATTATTATTCATTTACCAAAATTTCTAATAGAAAACAATATTGTTCGTGGCATCATTCCGACATTGTTTCAGTACTAATTAATATTAATATTTCAGTACTAATTAATATTAATATTTCAGTACTAATTAATATTAATATTAATGATAAACTGAAATAGCCCGGTTTTATATCAATCGTAAAGGACGTCGAAATCATAGCATTCAATGCATGTTCTTTCTTTCTTTATCTTTCTTCCTTTCTTTCTTTTGTCCTTTCTTTCTTTTTATTTTCTTTTACTGTTCTTTTCCTTTCTTTTTATGTTGTTTTGTTTTTTCTTTCTGTTTTCTTTTCATTTCTTTCGCTCTTTCTTTTTTTCTTTTCTTATTATTCTTTCTTTCTCATTTCTTTTCTTTTCAGTCATTCATTAATTTTTCCCTTTCTTTTTCATTCTTTCTTTTTCATATTTTTATTTTCATTCTTTCCTTTTTCTCTCCTTTTCATTCATTCATTCTTTCTTTCTTTCTTTTTTTCTTTTCTTATTATTCTTTCTTTCTCATTTCTTTTCTTTTCAGTCATTCATTAATTTTTCCCTTTCTTTTTCATTCTTTCTTTTTCATATTCTTTCTTTTTCTTTTCATTCTTTCCTTTTTCTCTCCTTTTCATTCATTCATTCTTTCTTTTTTTTTTTTTTTCTTTTCTTATTATTCTTTCTTTTCTCATTTTTTTTTCTTTTCAGTCATTCATTAATTTTTCCCTTTCTTTTTCATTCTTTCTTTTTCATATTCTTTCTTTTTCTTTTCATTCTTTCCTTTTTCTCTCCTTTTCATTCATTCATTCTTTCTTTCTTTCTTTTTTCTTTTCTTATTATTCTTTCTTTCTCATTTCTTTTCTTTTCAGTCATTCATTAATTTTTCCATTTCTTTTTCATTCTTTTTCATATTTTTCTTTTAATTCTTTCCTTTTTCTCTCCTTTTCATTCTTTCTTTCTTTCTTTCTTTCTTTTTCTGTTCAGTTCTTTCTTTCTTCCACTCCCTCTTCTTTCTTTCTTTCTTTTTTCTTTCTTTCTTTTGCTTTCTTTCTCTCTTCTGTCCCTTCTTTCTTTCTTTCTTTCTTTCTTGTTAAGCATTTTACAACTTTCCTCTTAAAAACCCTTTCTCCTTTGATTTTGTTTGTATTGCTTCGCCTGTCCCTCTTTCACCAGTTAACTGTTACTACGCAACCACAGAATTAAATACTCAACATTTATTAATACTCCTACTTCACATTCAGGAGTGTAGAAGGGAACCATTAATTTCAACATCACTTGACGACACAAGTTTCGATATTTAATAAGCCTAACATAGGCTGGCACAAGGCTTGCAATGTGCTACATCTTTCAAGAATCAGAAAGCAGTGCTAGTTTTCACGATTAGATCGCTTCCAAAAAAGGTGGCGAGACAATCGCAAATATCGTTTTCTTGTATGCATTTTCTGTGTCCTTTCTTTATTCACGTAAACAAAACGTTATTTCTAATCTAACGGATATGGAACTAAGTTTATATATTTAAAAACGTGTTTACTTACACGACTCATGTCCGTTTACCGGACACTAACCTATCGTACTTATACAGAAATGCAAAAGGGAATGCCGTTTTTCCGCCCGTTTTCTTAAGATCGGAAACGATATTCATTTTTGACAAATATGGTACGCATAACTTTCATACCGCCATGATTGTTTAAAATAATAATAATAATAAAAAAAACTAAAATCTAGTCGCAAAATCGAGAGGACGTCGACATGAATTGATTGATGGATGAATTAAATATTAAAATGCCAAGACAAGATTTGTATTCAAGAAATACCATTTAAAAGTTTGTGTAATAGCAACACGGAATTTTTCGTTTAACGCAGTTTAATCATAATAAAACATTATTTCGCCAGTTGTTGTAATCATTTCACCCCAAGAAAAACAATAAAGCCACTATGATGCAAGGGGTTACTGAGTGTGATAGAATATGAGAAACGGAAAACATTATTAAATAGAGAGAACGATAAAAGAATTAAAATAGCAGAAGATTGACATAGCGTCTAGATTTTTGAAGGTCAACGTCGACTCGAAAGCAAGAAGCCGTAAGAATGTTCGACAAGCAAGAAGAAACAGTTACCATAGAACTTACGGTTGCATCAAGCCATTCTACTGAGACGCAAGGTGTTCCCGAGTATAGCAGAGTATCAGACAAAGAAAAGATTATTAAGAGAACAATAAAAGAACGAATTAAGATGACAGAAGATAACGAATGACATTTTTGAAAATGAAAGTTGACTCGAATGTAAGAATCCAAAAGAGTGTTCGACAAAGTATTTGTTCCAGAGAAGAAACCGTTACGGTTACATCTAGTCATTTCAACATTAAGATGGTAAAACCTTGCCTCCAACCTAGTACTGCATTTAAACTCATAACGTCTAGGTATCAAAGAAAAAAGCCCATCAGAACAATTACCATGAAAATATTTTTAGAAACGGCACAGGGCAGCTACGCTGTGGGTGGGGGTAGTAAAAATGACAGTATCTGAGATGCCAGCCCAAGACAAATAAGATTGCTGATTCTGCTTTTTATTTTACCAAGAATCTCTAAATACATAACAGACCATATGTGACTGCAATACAGGACGAATGGTAGAGTTAGAAATGTGTAAGATAGATTCTTGCAAGAAAAAATGTCTATCACGACACAATGATCCAACTTTTCTAGCAGTAGATCTAGCAATCGATTTAAAATAATCTTTCCACTTCATCTCAGCAGAAAATGTTAGCCTAGGAAGGTGCATTGGAGGTTTGCACAACACCGGTTGACAATAGCATAAAAAATAGATTAAATTATTTATTATTAACAAATTTAAAACCGCTAACCTTTTAGTTAAAAATAATAATTCACATCTTAGAACAAAATTAAATAAGACAAATATTATTTACGAATTTAAATGTCCATTAAGGAATTGTATTCTTGATCAATCAAAATTCGTAAATAATTATATAGGCCACACTACAACATGTTTGACACGAAGACCCACTCTACACCTTTCTGACCATAGCTCAATTAGATCTCATTTAAATATTAATGGAGACCTACCGGACCCTATTTGTAACAAACTTGTTGACAACACAAATATAATAGCATCATCTACATGCCAAAAAAGGCTAAAAATAATGGATGCCTTATTAATAAAAACAAAACAAAAAAAACACCACATATTAATATCAACTATGAAAGGGACACAATATCGTGAGCGTGTTTTGAAAATAAAAACATTATATAAATACATACATGCAACAATCTATTTATTGTTAACAGTCAATATATTTCAACATTGAAAATGGCTAAATGTATAGCCGAAAGCGCTCGGATATAAAGAATATTCGGACAGTTTTTATATAATTTATCATCTGAAAATAAAAGAAATTATTAGATCACATGAGAAATTCTATAAAAAAAAACTAAATCAAAGCACCTTGCCTGTTTTATTCAATGAAATATATATATATATATATATATATATATATATATATATGTGTATGTGTGTGTGTGTGTGTGTGTGTGTGTGTGTGTGTGTGTGTATGTATGTATATAAATTATGAAGATCACGTGCTATTTTGTACGGATAGTAGATTGCTGACTGGTGGAATGGATGAACCAAGGTCAAATCCAGTTTGGTCTGTTGCGCTCACTTTTATAGAAATGCCCTTGGCAAAGGTATCAATTCATTTTGTCTCATCAATATACAATCTATTTTGCGTCCATCATTGAGTAAATTGAATCCTGATCCTAGAGAGAAACCCTTCATTGATAGACAAATCTCATTAAACGTAATAAATGTGTTAATGCGAAACTAATTTCTAATATATGTGATGTGGCTTCCCTCTGTCTTTTCTCCAAACATTTTCATGGCAACTGCTCTGAGGAATTATAACTCTGAGAAGATCTTTTTTTGCGATCGTCAGTGCCGCTAGGTCCCATTAAACATAAGATGCAAAGCCCATTTAGTGCAAAACACTAAAGAAGAAATGACAAAAATGTCCGTTTTATGTTGAGAAATTCGCTAGGAATTCTTCTGTCATTATATGTTGCAAGCATTTTCCGTTTTTTTTCGTCCCTTCGCCATTTTATTTATTTTCCTATGGAATTCTAAATTTAACTACTATCGTCTCTTTTTTTCCTAAAATATTAAAATCTCTTCCTTTATTTATTTATAATTTTATCTCATTTTTTTTTTTTTTTTTTTTTCAAATGAACATATTTGTTTAAATATCTGAGAGGGATGCCAATAATCAGTCAAATACAACAATTTAAATATCTGAGAAGTGTTTTAACAGAGGACGGGAAATGTGCTTAGGAAATACGAGTGCTAATTAGGATAGCGAAAGTGTCCTTCAAAAAGCTAAGCAAAGTATTAAGAAACAGAAAAAATTCCGTTAGGATCAAAGAAAAGAGTATTCAACTGTTATGTAATCTCAGTCCCTCTATATAGTAGTGAATACTGGACAATCTCCTCAGAGATAAAGAAGAGATTTAAAACAATAGAGATGTGGTTCTACAGAAGGATGCTGAGAATATCATGGACCAAATATGTGAGCAATGACGCAGTTGTAAAAGAAATGGAAACGAAAAGGACACTATCTGTCTACATTTCTGAGATGATGTTTTATGTACATTATTTACATTATTCGGACTATTGTCCGCATCTTTGTCGCCATATTTATTACAACGTTTCGGCCGTTGTACGCTCCGGCCTTCTTCAGGTTGCTGGAATGTCGAACTGAGCCCTTTATTTCGCTCACTGGGGTAGACTGTTCAAGTTTCACATGTCATATTTAATGGATGTCAGTTATTAGTTATCACCTGTTAATTCCCCTCTGAAAGAGTGTGAGTTCAATTCCCGGTTAAGGCAGTGGAGAACTGTCAGCTAACTGACACGAATGTTAACTAGCATGAAAAAAAAATCGATAGCTGTATTCGTCACAAGTGGGAAAAATTTAAATCTGCATGGCACTTTACTCCAATTGGCACATTCGTTTGCTTAAACTCAACGTTGATTCTGATTCCGCAGAATTGGGTTGGGTGTGAAAAAGTATTTGTTGTTAACATTCTTTTTTTCATTTGGTTTTCCAGTTACAAGTCCTTTTTTTAAAGCAGATCGTTTTGTGTTCATTTTGTTTAGTTCTTTTTCGTAACAGATTTAATGTTTAGTATAGAGCTTAGAAAAAAATTCGCAGTGTGAGATAGGCAAGAAGTAAGGCATGTAGCAACATCAGCACGGCAAAGGGCACTTCTTTAAAGGCAAGGATGGGAAAAATATTTCCAGTCAAGTGATAGCGATTGCTGTATGTGTCGTACGATTTTTGAATTAAGCACGGGCAACGCCGCCTAATATATATATATATATATATATATATATATATATATATATATATATATATATATATTTCATTTTTTTTCTAGTTGGATCGTTTACCTATATTGCATATATGATCTGTTATTGTACATAATTAGGTTACAATAAAATATTACCGTATGAAAATTCAGATGTAGTAGAGTTAGGGGTCTCGTATCATATATTCGGGGTGTAGAGCACGAGACACTTGCAACGGCCCTGATCTTACCATAAGATTCTGTTCACTTTTTTTTTCTGGTTATTTTACTTCTGTTTTTCTTGACATTTTAAATTGCTTTTAACAACATTAACAGAATCCAGATTCTTCACCAAAAAATATTCTTTGATTTTCTTGTCCTACTCTCACTCACCGATACTATGAAGGTATTTACTTAACAAGGGGTCAAGACGGGGTCACTTCAGTAACCTTTCGGCCAAGTTCTAAGGGCGGATAGGGCTTTAGCATTAATTGTGTGTCCGGAAATGGAGCGACAAAAGCGGTCAGAAACATAAGAGCAATTAAACCAGTTTGCCGGTGCACAGACTGACAAAGTTCACAGTTAAGCAAAACATTCTTGTAAAATGTGAAAAGGAAAATAAACAAAAACCATGGAGGTTAATTTTTGAAAGAAAGATAGTTTCAAATATTTGTTCTAAAAGCTAACTTTAGTGCAAGGGTAGATTAAAAAAAAAAAAAAAAAAACCCAAAAAACAAATACATTGTAAAAAAAATATTACCAACAATACATTTTTTGAAAAACAGATTTTTTGAAGAAAAATATATTACAAGAAATACATTTTTGAAAAAAAAAAAATTAGCAGCAATAAAATCATTGTCGGCATTAAAAAAACCCATTGAGGTGTTGATATGCCATAAGACAAAACACTCCACACCAACACTACCGTAACATGCATTGTATTATTCAAGTTTATTTGTTTGAACGCTCAAACCAGTTCAGGCAACGGAGAAAACAAAATCATATGTTGAAACAATCTACCCGTGCAATATATATATATATATATATATATATATATATATATACAGCCTTGTGCAAAATAATTGAAACAAAACAAATTATTCCATTATTTTTTTCATATTTTTCCAATGGATCATGACCCAGTGCCCATGTTAGTACTTCGTATGTCCATTCTACAAAGTCATTCCTTGCAGCGTTACAATTTTCGTACGCTTACTTGGAGTAACGTCCATCGCAGACAGTGGCCGAAGGACAACTAATCAACAGTCGAGACAATAGTGTCTGGGCGTGATAGAAATCTGACGCATTCACAGATGACGCAATATTTTTCAAGGGCAAACAAATTTTATGATAAATCTCGAAAAGAGATTCATATTACTGCACACCACTGCAAATGACCTAATCCGAAGAAAAAAATAGAAATCGATTACACCCTGTCACTCCAGTGAGTCTAAAACTGACCGTGTGGTAAAAGAAAGGAAACTAAAGAGTTTGTTTCAATTAATTTGCACAATGGTGTATATAGCACACAGGTAACCCTACACCTTGAGTGAGTACAATCAAAATGAGAGGGGGAAAAGAAGAGATAAACGCTGCCATGGGAGATCATATATATATATATATATATATATATCAAATTTATCATAATAATCCGGTGTCCATGGTCTGGGGTTTCTGCTGCTCATCTCGAGGTTCTTGACAAAATCCAAAAAAGGATCTGCAATGTAATCGATCCTGACCTGGCATCTCGACTTCAGTCACTTTCGTGACGTGGCTTCCCTCTGTGTATTTATAAATATAAATCATGGCAACTGCTCTGACGAGTTTTATTTATCTACATGAATTTAAGCGTGTTACTAGATTGGCATCTAGGTCCCACCCTTTTAATAACTGAACTATCTAAATGCACCTTCTACCCCAACGGTTTATTTTCTCGCACTTCCCGCCTGTGCAAATTCCTTCTGTTTACTTGCTTTCCTGATAACTACAGTTTTCATAAATTTAAATGCAACATCAATCGCAATCTTCTGTCTTCTTGAACCCAGTTCATCTTTTGTCCTTTCCTCAATCCTCCCTATACTCGTTTTTTTTTCTGTCACTTTCACTCCCTGTAATCCCCTCCCTTCGTACTAATGGCATATCCGCCTTGCTTGGGGTGAAATGATTAAAAAAAAAGATTAACAATTCCGAGACATTACACCACCCGCACATCTAAGCTTACAGAACCTGTTATTCACAAGCGGTCACCAGATAGATAGATAGATATATAGATAGATAATTAATTCAATTATTTTCAGAAACAAAATGTCTGAATTTCCGCTGTAATAGAATGTGTAATAGAAAGAGGGAGAAAAAGGGAGAAATGTGAACGAATAGATAGATAGATAGATAGATATAAATCAGACCGAGATAGATAGATAGATAGATAGATAGATAGATAGATAGATAGATTCAATTTTATTTTATTTACTCATAACTGACTTTATTTTTAGCCGAAATTTCCTTATATAAAGGGCTACTGGAAGTTTAAGTTTTTGCTTATAATTATCTTCATGGAGAACTGGGTGTTCTTTTATATGCTCTGAGAGTGAACTATGATCGTTCAAGTGAAATGTAAGCTACGAGTCGTGGCCTGACGATTGCATATAGCATGAAACAGACTGTGGCCTCTAAGTGTTGACTTCATTGTTCACTTTTATATTTGCACACTCTCTCTCTCTCTCTCTCTCTCTCTCTCTCTCTCTGATATTGAGCATAATCACATAAATATAGCACTGCTTAAGACTATATTTTTTCATATATATATATATAATTATTTATTTAAAAATTATAAATAAATATGTTATAAAATCACTACAAAAATATCCATTTTGTTTCAACACCTCTGGTGTCCTATCAAGTGATGATGTTGAATGTAGATTGTAAAATAAAGGTTTTAAAAGGTTCAAATTAATTAACCACCCCTCGTAAGGGGAAACGCTGTCACATGAGCTGAAATGACCAATCAAAATACAAGTATACGAGAATTCAATATATATATATATATATATATATATATTAGTATAACACCCATAAAAGACGGTAGGAAACTTTACATATGGATCAGGTGTTTTGATGAAGATCTCCATAGTATCTATGCACTTCAGCCTAGGTTCAATTCTCCTTAACCTGACCTTTCTAACTCGGATCAGAATTTCTTCTCGTCTTTGTTGCTTTTCATCTTTTGAGCAGGTCACAGTTTCTGACTTTGTGTCAGTACCTCCCTTATTGCACTAAAGAGGCGGAACTGGTGGATGGTTATTTGGGTCCTTTGTTCTTATGTAGGCGTATAAGCACCCCACGCTAAAGCGACCATGTGTCGCAATTTACAACTGTCGGCTTGGTGGGGTAGGTAAATACCATCAGTGCATCTTTCTTAGTGTTTGTGGACAATCCGCTGGAATCAAAGGTCGCGGAATATCATCGGAAGTTCAAATTCAGTTGTAAGATGTACTTACAACTGAACCAGACCCTCCGATGACACCCCACGATATCAGATTTCCTGCGGATTATTCGTAAAGACTAAGAAAGACGCACTGATTTACCTACATATAAGAAAAAAAATACATGTACAGAAAAGGTCACAGTCATTATTATTTAGTATATATATATATATATATATATATATATATATATATAAACGAAACGTCATTTACGCTAAATTTAAATCTCGTACATTCATAACTGCTCTGGCGTATCAAATGTAAACAAATGACGTCATATATTAAGAAATGGACAAAGTCCGACAATTTATTTATTAAAGACATTTTTATGTTTAACGTTCTTTTTTTTGTACGAGATTCATGGAAGATTGAAGTTTATAAGCAGTAAATTCGACCTTGTCTACCGAACGCTCCTTTGTGGCCGATCGGTAAGGCACGTCAGCGTAAATGACGGTTCCGTATAGGATGCAGGTTCGAATCCTGTCAAAGGACGAATATTTTCTATGAAAATTTCTCGGACATTCAGGCCGGTAAATGTTATTTATTACTGCTTATTATAAACAGAGCATTTATTTAAATACTTGTATCTATAAAAAAAGAACGTTAAACATAAAAATGTCGGAGTTTGTCCATTTCTTAATATATATATATATATATATATATATATATATATAATGTCATTCGCAGACAGTACAGTTTCGCTGTATCACCAACCGATTTGGTGTCAGTCAGAGCTTCTACCACTGAGCCATCTTCACTCGACAGAAAGAATCAGCCAAATCTAGCGTATTGTTTTTACAAATGTAAACAAACGCCAAGCAGCCAAAGTGCTCCATTCATTTTACTGAAGAGCTTCGCATTAACGCAGGCGGTTGTTGTTTTTAGAATTAGAATTTGTCATTCAACAGTGCTCAATTGAAAATATATTTTCAAGATATACCAGGGGCATACATGTATGTGTAAAAGTTTCAGATAGATTATATCTGTAAAAGGAAAATATGAATAAAGACAAAAGGAAAACTTATCTTAGCCGACGCGTTTCGTCCTTTGAAGGATTTTATCAAGGCGAAACGACAAAAGGGAAAAATTTCATGTGACGCGTTTCGTGCTTTAGGACTTCATCAGACTTAGTTTGTGTACATTAATACCACTACACATGCACACGAATAAGGGACGCTAGAAAGTTTTAAATTAAAAAATATATAAACATATATATCTTTTTAATATGTGTATTCAATGACATACTTGGCGAGTGGATAACAGAACGTCGTCTGGGGGAGGTGGCAGAGGCACGAAACTTATTGAGATGCTATAAGGGATAGGAAGAAGTGGAGAGCCATGATCACCTACGTCCTGAAAGGACACGGCACATAAAAAGAAAGAAAGATTATATATTATATATTATTATATATATCCACTGTTACGCTAAAAAAAAAAACTGGCATACCCTGATGAAAAAATGCCCAAAACTTAAAAAGAAAGTTTTATCGTAAAAAAATCCTTGTTATAATTGGGAGGAAAGACTTTCGATTTTTTTTAGTATTAAATTATATTTTTTGTTCTTTTTTAGAACGTTCGATTTTTTTCCTTAAAATCCCGTTTTTTTTGGGTGGGGTGGTAAAGATTAGTATAGGAAATTTTAGTGTCTATTTGATTAAAAAGAAATTGATTTAGAAATTCTTTCAAAAATTAAATACTTTTCTGATTTTAATTAAATTTTCAGGACTTATTCACAAACGAATTTTAGAAATGTCTTATTTTTAGAAAATCTTGGTATTTTTTCACATCTAATTTTATGAAAGTTCGTGAAATTAAATTTCCAGCTTAATGTCTGTATTATTTAAAAGTAGAACTCCTTGGAGAATTTAAATTTTTTACTTCTTTCTTCTTGTGAAAATGTCTTTTTTTTTATAAACATTTATTTAGATACCTCCACAAATTCGATAAAAACGAGAATACATGAGAATAAATTGATCCAGACATAAAGTCTTGTCCTCAAAATTTTTGTTATTATTAAGAGGGAACATCAAAGGATTTTTTTATGTAACTTTTTTTTTCATCGTTTTTTGAATTTTGAAAAGTTTGGTTAAAAACTTATTTTTATGGGTAAACGCCGAGCTTCAAATTTCTACGGGAAATTTGAGCATTTTTTTTTTCATTTGAAAAACACATGTCGATAAATCACTTTACATGTCAAAAAAAACACCCAGCTCTTAAAAAAAGATACTTTTCTACGACATTTTAAACTACAGTTAAGCAATATTTGTTTCAATCGAGATGTAATTAAACTTTAAATCAGAAAATATTCTCAAATAACTTTTCAGAAAAGTATATTTATTTTTTAAATATTTTTTTATAATAAGAATTATATTGTGTTAATTCTGTCAATATAAAATAATTTATGAATTTTACTGATGTTTCAAAAAGATTCCAATCAGTTTAAATTCGATTTGAAATACACCAGAGTATTTTTGTTATTAGGAATATTAAATTTTATCTATCAGCTTGGAATTAAAACTAAAATTAAAGCCTCGGGGGAAGCTTTTTCATTTTTTAAAATACATCGATTTTGGGGGCGTAACCTATATTTATTCAAAGTTATTTGGGGACAATCAGTCAGTGATTTTTTTTTTCGTTCGAAAAAATTTCGGATTGACGTGAAAAAATTATTTTAAATTCACTTCATTTATTCATTTATTTATTTTTAATTCACTTAAAATGGTTATTTACATGTTTTATTTGTTTCTTTATGTCAAAAAACGACGACATTGTGACACATGGCGGGCGGAGTTAGAGGGGCGGGATGTATATATAAATGAAAAGTTTTAGTAGGAGGACATTACTCAAACAAGGACAAATCTCAACGAAAGAGACGTGGAGAGAACGAGTTGTAAAGAACTAAGCGATCGTACACTAGCGAAAACAAAGAAACACAATGTAAGCGAAATTTCTTTAAGTCTTGCTATGAATTATGGACGTATTTATTGAACTGAGTCTTTGTTCTTTTGATTTTCTTTTTTTACAACAACTATTTTTAATCATTCTAAATGAAAGAGATAAGTAAGAGAAAGTTTCATTTCTTTGTATATGCCGTTATACTAGCAATACTAAAATAGTCTTAGAGTCCATTTGGATTTCTTGATATGGCAATTGATAATGTCATTGTTTACGAAACGTTAAAATTTTACACTAACATTTTTTATTATTATTATAACTATTATTATTATTATTTTTTTTTTTTTTTATTATTTTATATTTTTTTCTTACTTAACTGACATCGTTTTATTATAGTGAAAAAGAAATCCAGTAATTTAAAAAAAAAAAAAAAAAAAAACACGTGCTGATAAATCTAGGTTTCTGTTTTTAACTCTTGTAAGCACAGGTATCCGAACTCAAACGACAAAAAATAGTAAATAGTACACACACACGCACACAAATACATGGAGAGACCGAGGGGGAGGGAGAGTGAGAGAGAGTGAAAGAGTAAGAGAGAGATAGAGTGAGAAAGACACTTAAAACTTCTATTTACATATACCGATATAAATACACACGCACCCCATATATATATATATATATATAAAGTTTTACTCTAATAAAAAACTTTTTACTTCGATAAAAACGTTTGTATAACAGCGTATTACTGTGTAATATATATCTATACACACACACACACACACACACACACACGCACGCACACATATATATGCGTGTGTGTGTGTGTAGGTGCATGTATGTCCTTGCGTTTTTGTGTACGCGCGTGTTTATGAGTATATGTGTGCATGAGTATTATTTTATGTATATGTTACTTTCTGTTGAACATAAATGTATTATAATATGTCGGGAATTTCAGCTATATATATATATATATATATATATATATATATAGATAGATAGATAGATAGATAGATGGATAGTTGTCACTCTTACAATATAGAAAGTTTTATTAAATTAATTTACGCTATTTTCAAGCATCATATTATTAGCCGGTTGCTATATTTTCAATAAATATTCTGTGATTACAAAAATATGTAATTACAGGACGCGGGAAAAGTTTAAAAAGACAAGTAAGCATTTCGTATAACATCATTATAAGCGTAACATTAATGTCCCATGTGCATAATCGCTGTTTTAAAATGTGTTGTGCAAGAAATGGCCACCTCTGATAGCATAAGATACCCAAAGTCATGTGTTACTTTAATCTTGGTAAACTCATAAATATTGGGATTTTCCAAAATGACTTTCTTATTTCAAATATGTGGTTTTATTTTTTCAGTCCCTCCCACTTAGTTAATTTAATTTCTAATTTTATTTCTTTAACCCTGTACAGGTTTACTCACACATATTGTTCGATTTGAATTCATGAATATTTTTTTTTTTTTTAAATGTTAAACTTGTTAAAATTTTACATAACTTGCCTTAGGCTACAACCTATCCTAGATGATTTCATCATCATTATCATTATCATCATCGTCAGTCCCATAACCAGGTGTGGTCGTCGGGTCGCCTTGCAACGGAACACCTGACCAGTTCCCTTTATGTCACCGTCTCGTGGCATTGTCTCAGTTTCTGAGAAGGTCTTCCAGGTCACTCAATGACGTTGTCAAACTACCTCCCCCCCCACACCACCACCACCACCACCACCACCATCCTGGCTGCCTCTTCTTCCTTTGCCTAAGGTGCTATATTGTAAGATGGCTGGGAACAGATTCCTAGATGAAAGTTATTTTTTTTTAATTGGACAGTCCCAACTCTCACACATGGGATGGGCAACAAAACAAAAAAAAAAAAAAAAAAAAAAATTGAAAAAACGGGATAGGCTAGAACTGGGGGTAGTTGATTCATTTTTTTCTTATGACAACATATTTAATGCTAGTCTCACATATAATGTATCGATTAACAGGTATATTATCATATTTAACGACATATATAGCATACGTGTATATAACACACTGTCAAATTTAATATCTATCTACTTAGCTATTAACTTATTTATCTATCTAATGTTATTAATAGCATATGATACGCCCCCACATTTTAGCAGGGCATAAGAGAGTGACTGAAGTTAGTTGGAATTTCTTTTCATTTAGATCGTTGAAAATTCCTGTGAAATTAATTTATCAAAACCCAAGTATGACCTAAATGGAAAAGACATTTCTATGGTTTGTTTTCAGATGAAACAGCCTCCCCCCATTAGCTTGTAGATAAAATAATAGGGTAGACTAGTCCCTTCAGTTTTACTTTGCAACTAGTTTAAGAAAAGTAAAGCTCTGAATTTAAAACCGTATGTAATCCTTGCAAAGTAAATACAATGTTATGAACAAAAAGTTCGTCGACTTTACAGCAATGTCTAAAATTCCGACTGTGGTCGTTAAAGCAGTCTCTTCTGTGCTAAGAGAAAAATAAATAATGTACCTATCAAATGGTTGGTAATCTTCATGTGAATGCTTAAATGATGATATATTAACTAACACTTCATTTCATAAAGAGTTATTTGTACTTTGTTTTTATTTACAAATGTCAAGTACGAAAATGTTCTTCGGAACTACGTACGATTTTTTTTTTTTTGCGATTCGTAATAGAACGCAATTATTAATGAGTTTCAAACTTGACATTTGTAAATAAAAACAAAGTACAAATAACTCTTTAAGAAGTGAGGGAGCGATTTGACACTGTTTTTTTTTAATCAATATTTTTCGATTCTGACAAATTCTACAAAAGTTGTAAAAAATAATCTTGCTTATTTCTTTACGAGGAGAACAGTAACTTTACTAGTACCGTACTACACCCGCAACCCTTCACTCCATCCGTCCAGGGTCGAAGCCTGATTGGTGCCCCGGGTAATGCTTTGTGACCCTTGCTACTTTATCATCATTTGATTATTCCTACCTACATTTATATACGTTACAAATTAAACTAAGCACAACTGACTATTAAAAGATGAAAGCATTTCGAAGATTTTGACGTCGTCCTGAAGTCTTTTTTTCATCCATATCAGTAAATTTGTTTTACACATGCTATGTCTCGAAAAAACACTGCATAAAATTCAATATTTTTTTTTTTATCCATATTGTTGAATGTGTTAGAATTATTCAATTTTTTAATAAAAAAAATCTCAAGTTGATATTAAAACTTTCCGCAAAACACTGTTGATTTATTTAAGACTAGCAGGAGAGCCCGGCGTTGCCCGGGGGTGTAACAGTAAGAGATAGATCAAGTATCGACCATCTTAAAGACTGAAAAATAAAATTGACAAAGATTATTGTTTAAGGTTGACGGACTCGCATGTCTTAATTAGTTTTTTTTTTGTTTTTTTTTTACGAATTTGTCAAACCCAAACTCAAACAAAAACATTGTTTTCAATCGTTCTGAGTATATCGATTGAATAGAATTTTATTATAAACAATTGTCTTGTAAATGGAATTTTAAAAGCATTCTGAATGTAAAAATAAAGAAAAAAGTGTGCAAGACAATAAGAAACACTACCTGCTTCAAAAAAGTGAAGTTTTGTTGAAATCGGTTGAAAAATGGAGGAAATCCAATCCAATATATAAACGTACACACACACACACACACACACACACACAATCTGCGTTTTATAATAAGTAAGATGGATTAATCTCTTATGACATGTCTCTAATTTGTATTTAGATACAATGAATTTATTTTCGATTTTTCTAGTTGAATTGTTCACCTGTTATATGCATATGATCAATTATTGTATAATTAGGTCGTATTTTATATGAATACTACCTTATGAAAAGGGAGATGATTTAGAATGCTATGCACGTATCATTTATTGGAGGCGTAGCATGGATTCGGGAAGTATCAGAAATTCGTGGGGTGGGGGGTACGAAACCCTTGCATCGGCCTTGACTGTAGGAACCTTTATTTTCTCACTAAAGCAAAAACGGTTCTATGAAAAGATTTCGACATGAGAACAATGGAAAAGAAATGAGAGGAACTGAACCATTTTCCTTATCGAATTAAGCGTTTCAATGCCATGTGGCTGTCAAGTAAGACACAAAATGGTTTTTCCTTTATGTCATCCCAACGCCTCACAAAATGGTCGTTGCATTCGAGAAAGAATTTTTATTATCAACAATCCAGATAAGATAGTCCCACTAATGCACCAAGCTGGTCCTTCCTATAAAAATATCATCATCATCATCATCATCATAATCAACGCCATCATCATTGTCATCATCTTTCGACTTCAAGACGAGATCACACGAACTGGAATAGCTATCGTCACGTCTTCCCTCCAAATCCTCATCTCCCTGCTGTCATCAGCAAGGAGATCTTGCTTCTTCTGTCAATCGTAGATAGGTTCGCCTATCGCCCTGTTCGCACTCTTCCCGAATTTTTCAACGGGGGTAGACCCCTAGATTTATCCATTCTATTTCCTGTTTGGGATTGGGTTTCCGGCTCCTTCTAAAATCTGCTTCAGTTCTATACTCCTAACGTCTTCATTATCTATTCCATTTTATTCTTTCCTCCACCAACAGGAGAAAATAAGTTCGCCTATAATCTTGTTCACCCTTCTCCCCAGTCTTTTGAACAGGAGTAGATGTTTGTCCCTTGTTTCCTAATTAGGAATGGCCTTCCGGTTCCTTCTAAAATCTGCTTCAATTTTATATTCGTAACGCTTGTTCTTTCCTACGCCACACAGTAACCCTCTAGTTTGAATGGCTCTTGGGGGCTTTTATTGGATAAAAAAAATCAACACCAAAAAGCTGGTATTGTTTTGAGGTCTACAGATGATGTGATCTTCCAGGACAGTTGTCCGCAAACTGGACTCTTTTATTGATTGAATGATTATTATTTTTTTTACGGTTTATCAACTCTTTGCACGTTATTTAAAGCCAGAAGATATTTTTAGTTTGTAAGAATATTTTGGTGGGAGAGGTGTGGAGATTTAGTGATACAAGTCTTACTAATTAACCCATAGCTGGAGGAGAAGAGGGGTGTTCAAAGTGAATATAACGAACCCAACGGGATTTGGAACTCGGCTCTCCAATTAACAATTCCGAGCTATTAACCAGAACACCACCCGAACATCCAAGCTTATATCAGTTGGTTTTCCCAGGCGGTGACCCATCTAGATACGGACAAGGCTCGACGTTGCTTAAATTCGGTAATTCTACGGGCACAGGTGTTTCAACGCGATGTGATCTTGAACTCTTTTTGCTTTAACTAACGAGGAGAGAGGACATATTTTAACTTATATCAGTTGTTTGGTTTGATTGTCTCCATGTATTCTTTTTTAGCTTGCAGTACAAGTCTTGTATAGTTACTGTCTAATCTGTTCACAAGTTTGGATGAGATTGTCCATATTTCAAAGTCAGTAACGAAAATAATACGATAAGTCTGTCTACTTGTAGAATGATGGCGAACCAGCTTGGTTGCACATCGGTATTAAATCTATGCTTATTGTATTGTTATATATGTCTTCGATCGCTTCAGTATGGTATTCACCTGCGTCTTGGGTAAGACGAAAAACTACGTCCATGTCCTGGGTAAGACGATGAACTACGTCCAACAACAAGGCTTCTGATCAGAAGGTTCTGATTGCTTAATTGCTGGTGTTCTCAGGTCTACTCTAACCCGGGGTGGCAAGCACTTGCTGGGGTCCCAGCTATGGGCAAATAGTTAAACCCCAAACTGAGGTAAAAACATTATGAAAGTGTAAAAATAAGTTTTAATACCAGAAATACTTTGTAAAAACCTATTGAGGTTGATATACCGTAAAACAAATCAAACCAAACCATTATGGTATTAATGAATGGTAATATGCTCAATAATTCGAAATATTATATTTAACATATAAAGAGCTTAAAATCAATAGGGAAATTAATCAATACAAAACAAATTAATAAACGTGAAACAAGAATTTATAGACTGTAATGAATGCCACAAGAATTTCCTTCCTTGTTCAGTTATCATGATTGAAACACGTTTAGACGTTCAGGAGTCTTTTCAATTCATGACCGACTTGGCAGAATTCACGCAGTAGGCTTCATTTACTTTCTCCAGTAGACTTGGCTGCCAACCAAGGATAGAAAACTTAGGTATTTGCGCGTAAGTGAATGTAGCGAACACGGCTGAAATATAAATATATAAGATAGATTCTGGAGAGGAAAGTTGTCTAGCACGACACAATGAACCATCTTTCCTAGCAGCAATTGATTTAATACAATAGTTCTGCTTCATGTTAACAGAGAACATTAGCCCGATAAGAAACAACGAATGACTCTACTGGATGTTATCATCAGTCGTACCAATGGAAGGTAAAAAGTGATCTTTCTGATGATTTATAGTAAGTAGTTTCAAATGAAAACTTGAGGTATTTTCTAATTTTGTCCCTTCTTCTGAAAATGCTGAAGTGTTCTTACCTTAAGCTGCTACTGATCTGAGTTTTTTTTATGCAACACTTGATCCACTGTTTTATAACGTCATCAGGAGTCTGTAGATGATAGGAGGTTTCAAAGATCTTAAAAGGAATATAAAACAATCATAGACCAACTAACTTCTGACACAGATACTAAAGCCTAGACTACTATAACTGTACATGTATAATATACAATTATGTATAATAAACATCTCAAGCTTGTATCTTGAGCCTATGATTTGAGCTCATATGGACGTTGGTGTCTATAGATTAAGGAAAAGGCGTAAACTCACGTTATAACGAAAGCAATATTTATTATTATTAGAAAAGCTAATGCCGACATATGTCCTCCTCTATATAGAATGTGTAGCGTGACTTAGCAGAGGTGTCCGTTTTTGACACATATAACAGGTATCCGTTTCATCAGAACTGGTCTGTGATTCCCTTTGTCTTGAGCTGGGCTTTTGGCCTAGGAGCAGGTCCCAGGTCCTTGTGTGAGCGTTTTTCGTCTACATCGGTCCCTGTGTGTGTCCGAGACCCCGATAGCTGTCACGTCTTTTTTGTAGGGGGGAGGGAGACAACCTTTCACACCAACCCAAGGGGAAGAAATTTGTATGACACTTGATCAAAACACCAAACAAACCAATCTGTACCTGTATATCCGTTTTCTTCCCACGACTTACGAGGTACAATCAAAAACCACTTTAGTACACTGAAGGGCGAAAATCCTTATTTCTATTGGCGATAAGCGAAAATGTATTGATGATGCTCTAAATATGTTGCTATACAGTGAAAAATTGACTTGTTTTGATCTAACCAACAGCCATTTTCTACCTTCTTTTGAACTTATATAAAAATCGAGCAAGCAATAAAATTTAAATATCTGGGAAGTGTCATAATATTTGACGCAAAATGTGATGCCGAAATCCGAAGGTGCCTGGCAATGTCGAAGACCAAAACCTAAACAAAGTATTAAGAAACATGAACATTTCGTTAGAAACAAAGAACAGTGGCAAACTGCTATATAATACCAACCCTTCGATATGGCAGTAAGTACTGGCAATTTCCTCAAAGATGAAGAAGAGACTTGAAACAACAGAGATATGGTTCTACAGAAGGATGATGAGAATATCATAAATGAAGCATGGGGAACAACGAGAACATTTTAAGAAAACAAATGCAAAAAAAGAACAATTGTACTCGGAATGAGTAAGAAACAGTTGAAATATCTGTTGATGCTTTATGAGAAGAGAAAACTTGAGGAATTTGACACTCACAAGTCATATTGAAGGCAAGAAAGGTAGAAGAATAGAAGTAAGTAACCTACCTAATCATCTTGTATAAATGGATTGTAGAACAAAGATTGGGAGTAGATAGCAAGGGAACAAATATTCCTTAGGGTTAAAAAGGATAGGAAGTTGTGGAGAGCCATGACTGCCCATGTTCTGAAGGGACACAGCACATAAAAGAAGAATTAACTCGATAGAAATGACGAAATTTATATACCAGTTTCAAATTGGCATTTGTATGCTTTTAGCCTAGACTGGTTGCCACCCACAGCTATAGGACCCAGCCGTCTTGTAAGTGGAGGAGAATAGCTTGATTTATCCATTTCTCAAGGATATTAGAATGAACTTAACTGATTCCTCAATCCGAGTCATTAACCATTGCCCCACGAAACTTCCTTTTGTTTATATAAATGCTTTTTATGTTATATGAAGGAATCACCGAAATAAAATTGACGCTCTGGTTATTTTAAAACTCTAAGTTTTTGTTTAAAATCGGCGATTAAAATGCACAAAAATCTAAAAACAAGAGACGATAAAAAAGAAATCAAGGAAGAGAGAAAGAGAGATAGAGGAAAAGAGAGAGGGAGAGTGGAGAAAAAAAAAGAGGTTAAGACGAAACAGTTGATTTAAAAATCGATACAGTGAAAGAATAGTTAAGAGAAAATAGAGAACGACAGTGAAAGAGATTGAGCAGAAAGAAAAAAGATGGCCTGAGAAAGATGGTAGAGGGAAAGAGAGAGTAGAGAAAGGAAGAAAGACGAATCACGTGATTTGCCAATTTAAAAAAAAAAAGATACAATGAAAGAATAGTTAAGAGAAAATAGGAAAAGGTAGAAAAAGTGGGTGAGCAGAAAAAGAAATAGAATGGGGAAAAGAAGAAAGAAAGAAAGAAAGAAAGAAAGAAAGAAAGAAAGCGAAGGAGCTGTATGAGAAGAAATAAGTGAGGAGTGGGGAAATCAAAATATGTATTGAATGAGATGTCGCTGAAAGTGATTGAAATTAAGCTTGTAAATTTAATTCCCAAAATATTAAAAGTAGATTTGTCATTAAAGCGACTGGTAGTCGAAACCTGGTTAACCGCCACGATTTTAAGTTCTGACTTTTAAAGCAACTAAGCAGATTGTCAGAAATCTTCTTGCCACAGATTCCCACTTTATTGCACCAAGTTTAGAACCGTGAACTGCATTATTTAAAAAGACAGATTATTATCAAAGTCAGGCCCGTTGACAAAGAAAGGGTTGCTTTAAGTCATCTTGGGTGTCTGTTAAGTCCTGGTGGTGCGTATGAGGCAAGGTTAAGAGATTTAGTTCACATCGTTTTCATAGAGAAGGGATGCAAATGGTTTTCTGTGGGACATGTTCCCAACCCCCACTCCCCGACGGGCCTGCATAAAGTTCTGTCTGTCTCTTTTAATTAAATTGGAAATTCTCTTGTTTCAACCCTCAAAACATACCCAAAACAAACACAAAATAAAGTTAAAAAGAAAAAATTAAACTCTCGCTATAGCATTTAATTTGAAAGCAAAAATTTTCTGTCTCTGTATTTAAAAAAATAAATTTCGCTTTGAAAATAACTGTAAAAGAGAGACGGACAGAAAGAAAGAAAGAAAGAAAGAAAGAAAGAAAGAAAGAAAGAAAGAAAGGGAAAGTAAGAGAGAAAGAGAAAGGGAAAGAAAGAAAGAAAGAAAGAAAGAAAGAAAGAAAGAAAGAAAGAAAAGAAAGAGAAAAGAAAGGGAAAGAAAGAAAAGAAAGAAAGAAAGAAAGAAAGAAAGAAAGAAAGAGAAAGGGAGAGAGAGAAAAAGAGAGAAAGTGAGATAGAGAAAAAGAGAGAGAAAGAGACAAAGGAAAAGAAAGAGAGAGAAAGAGGTAGAGAAAAGAGAGAGAGAAATAGACAGAGAGATAGAGAAAGAGAGGGAGAGAGAGAAAATTCGACTAGTTTTGTACGTGTCTCATATTTACTTAATAAAAACGGGGAATATAAGAGATACATTTTCCTTGAAATTAGAATTTTATAAATAAAGAAGCCACAATATTATTGGCCCTGACCTGGCATCTCGGCTCTACATCCCACCTCCGCAATATAGCTTCCCTGTGACTTTTCTATAAATACTTTCATGCTAATTGTTCGGATGAACGTTCCATTATGGTACCTAGACTTTTATGAATTTAAGCGAAGCACTAGATTGGGAACAAGGTCTCATCAACTTACAGTTGAAATGGCTTGATGCAACCGGAAGTTCTACGCTGATAGTTTCTTCTCTCGCGCCTGTTTGCTTGGAGAACTCTCTTCCGGTTGCATGCTTTCCAAACAACTTTGATCTTCAAAATTTAAATGCAATGTCCGTTGTTATCTACGGATATCTGTATTCCTCTTCTTTTATTGTTCTCGCTCCTTAATGATGAATTTCTTTTTTCTTATTCTTTCACACTCAGCAAATTCATGTGTCTTAGTGGCTTTATTGCCTTGCTGGGGTGAAATGATTAAAAACCCCAAAAAGAAAAAAAAAAAAAAAAACATTCAAAGCACCATCCATCTTTTTTATTTTTTTTGTTTTTTTTTATTTTTATTTTTTTTGTTTTTTTTTATTTTTATTTTTATATTTTTTTTTCTTAACGATTCTGTGTAGTCATGTGTTGTATTTGCATGACGAGAACAAATATTATTTGTCTTATAATAGTGTTTTTGCATTCTCCAATGTCCTATTTTTTACTCGGGACAGAATGTTTAAAAATTCATTTGTTTCTAAGTATCATATGATATTACTTATAACAGTGTCACGAGTAATAACTTATCGCGTGTAGTCAACAGTATCAGAAGCGCCCTCGTTTTTAACTCTCTATTGTCTATTTCATTGTTTACCTCTGTCTGTATCTATCACCATCTCTGCCACGTGCGTATAGCTAAATATAGACCCGTGTCTATATCTCCAGGTCTATGTGAATGTTCTTTTCCCTCTTTGTATCTCTTACTCTATGAAATCTTTGTCTATATGTCCTTGTCTACGTCTCAATCAACATCGTTATGTCTATATCTAACCTTATCTGTGTCCAACTCTATGTGTGTGACCAACTCAATCTCAACGTCTATCTGTCCTCGTCTACGTCTAAATCAATAGACTACACTGAATCCATCGCTAGATCAGCTGCTAAGAATGTCGGTTCACTGTGAATTGTTCTACGAAGAATTGTTAAGAAAAAAAGAAAAAAAAACAGATGTTGGATGGTACCTTGAATGTTTTCTTTTTTTTCTTTTTTTATCATTTCACCACAACAAGGCAATAAAGCCACTAAGACACATGAGGTTATTGAGTGTGAAAGAATAAAAAAAGAAAGTCATCTTTAAGGAGCGAGAATAATAAAAGAAAAGGAATAAAGTAGATCGTTCATGAAAATGGACAATGCACAATTTTTCTTTCCGGAATCTATCTTGCATATCTATAAGTCTACCATTCGTCCATGCTTAGAATATTGCTGCCATATATGGTCCGGTGTTTCTGCTATTTTCATGGAGCTCCTTGATACGATTCAAAGAAGAATCAGCAATATTATCAGTCCTGATCTTGTCGGCTCGGCTTCAGTCACTTGCCTACTGCCATAAGGTTGTCTCTCTGTGCCTTTTTTTTTATAAATACTTTCATGGCAATTGTTCGGATGTGCTCTTCGCTATGGTATCTACACTGTACGAATTTAAGCGCAATATTAGACTGGCGGCGAGATCTCATCAATTTACAGATTAACTAGCTAGATCTAGCCGTAACTTCTATGCTAACAATTTCTTATCTCACACTTCTTGCTTGTGGAAAGCACTCGTGGTTCCATGCTTTTCCAACCAACTTTAATTTGCAAAAATTTAAATACAATATCAATCGCTATCTACTGCCCTGATAGCTCTGGTTTTTTTCTTTCTCGTCGTAATTAATGTTTCTGTTCCTAATTCTCCCTAACCTTATCTGTTTCTAATTCTGTGTTTATGTCTAACTGTATGTCTGTGTCTAACCCAATGTCTACATGTCCTCGTCTAAGTTTAAATCAATACACATATCTACCTCTTTGTCTAGCATTATGTATGCGTCTAATTTTATATCAGTCTCTATATGTGATTGTCTAAAGCTAAATAAACATCGCTGTCCGTGTCTAGCTTTGACTGTATTTAACGTTATATCCGCGTGTAACTATGTAACTGTGTCTAAATCAATACGTCTATATGTCCTTGTTTATGTCTAGATCAACATAACTATTTCAATATCTAACCATATCTGTGTAATTTATGTCTATGTCTAAGCTTATGTTCGTGTCTAACTCTATGCCGAGGTCCTACTCTATGTCTAGATCATTACGCGCGTCAATCTCTATGTCTAACCTTATCTGTGTCTAACGTTATGCCTGTGTATAATGCTATGCTTGTGTCTAACCCAATGTCTGTGTCTAACCCAATGTCTAAGTTTATATAATCTCGTCTACGTGTAGATCAATACGCATGTTTATTTCTATGCCTAACCTTATCTATGTACTAGCAGCATGGCCCAGCGTTGCCCGTGTTTGATTCAAAAATCGTACGACTCATACAGCAATCGCTATCACTTGACTTAAAATATTTTGCCTTCCTTATTTTTAAAGAAGTGCCCTTTGCCGTGCCGATGTTGCTACATGCCCATTTTTGCCTATCTCACACATTTTTCTAAGCTCTATACCAAACATTAAATCTGTTACGAAAAAAGAACTAAACAAAATGAACACAAAACGATCAGCTTTTAAAAAGGACTTGTAACTGGAAAAACCGAATGAAAAAAAAGAATGTTAACAACAAATATTTTTTCACACCCAACCCAGTTCTGCCGAATCAGAATCAACGTTGAGTTTAAGCAAGCGAATGAGCCAATTGGAGTAAAGTGCCATGCAGATTTAAATTTTTCCCACTTGTGACGAATGCAGCTACCGGTGTTTTTTTTTACATGCTAGCATGCTAGTTAACATTCGTGTCAGTCAGCTCTCACGCTGGCCAATAGAATCTTCCTGCCTATTCGTGGCAGCCAGCTATTGGCTCTCACTCTGGCCAGTACAAAATGACCGCAAACTACATGAAAACTGCCGTAGAAGCATGAAAAAATCGATTATTTCCACTATCTATGGGAGTTGGGAAATGCAAAGTCGGTGTTACCCTTCATGCTAACTTGGAGCATGTGCATGTAAATTTTGGTGCAAGTCCGTCGAAAATTGCGGCCGTGCATTCGTTATACACACACAGACACACCTCAAAGACATCAAGACATCTACGCAACTCCGAGAGTTCAAACCACGTCAGATCTAATGATGGTTTCTCTTGAAAGAGAGACGTGCATTTCTAATTATGTAAGAACGATATCAGCAAGAAAAAGCAAAGAAAAAATATTACGTTGAGTCATAAACACTTGCCATTATTTTCTCGGGGTGGGGTTGCTTATTAAATTTATTCCTCTAAAAATATATACAGAAATATATTTTATTCAATGATATATTGACGATTATTTGCATCGATTTGTTGACACTAATGAAGTCGCTCTTCGCTGTCTTTTTGAGTAAAATTCCACAGGTCGTTGACGGGGGAAAAAAATTACGACGAACTCTTGAATCTGGTTTTCAGTAGGGAATGTTTTCCTGTCAAAGCGTTTTGCAGTGATCGTAAAAGTTAATAATCGGTTTGTACTAAGGTCACGTGAATATGGCGGATAGGGTAAAGCAGGACTACTGTGTTACAACATTTATCCTGTGATGTTCTTGCAGTACGCAGCCTTGAGTTGTCATGGAGGAGAATAAGATTTTTTGCTGCTGACAAGCATTTATGGACAAGCTTTTGTGGTTACTGCTAGACGTATACTTTAGGGCAGGTTGTTGATAGAAAATCAACATTGCCCTCAGCGTGAATGTTTGGAATTGATGTTTTTGCTTGCAAACTGACTTTAAAATTTTACTTTTAAAAGAATAAATCCAAATAAAGTTGCTGTTTTAATACTGAATGGAAAATATATTTAAACCAGAATTCTAATTATGGATCAGCACAAGCAAAATATGGAATTTTTTACGGTGTTCGATAAGTAAAGACTGTGTAAAATATTGTGAAAGATTACAAAAAAGGCTAATCAATGAATAAGATCATACACCATTTGTTAGGTTATAATTAACACAAGAAAAGTCGATGAATGTATATATAACACCATAATACTGCTGGACATATATTATAAGACAACATGTTTTAAATGTGCATTTTTTTTTGAAAATTGCACTAAAACAACTGCACTGTATATTACATTATAATATAGCTAAATTGTTCAGTAGAATATCTTTGAAGTAAATGAGGGTCTTATTTGATGGCACAATGATTTAGTAATAATGTGCCTTGTATCTTGTCAATATACAATTTGTAAAGCTTCAGTAAATTATAAATTTTATAAGGCTGTGCTTTCACTGATCACCAGAATGAAATTTCAATGCTACGATTTTGAACCTAAACTTAATATTTAAACTTGTCTCCTACAAAAAAAAAGAAACGGTAATGATTTGGAAAAAAAAAATTATTTTGTATCATGATTTATCATGCGAAACTCCAACTTTTAAATTGAGGGAAATACCACGGTTCCAAAATCGACCTGCACTAGAATAAATGTACAAAACAAAATACGAAATATCATGCCTCCTCTGTGGCAGTTAATGTTGGAAAATCTCCTCATAGATGAAAAAGAGAATTTAGAAGGGGCAACAGAAATGTGGACCTACAGGAGGATGTTGAGAATCCCATAGACTGAACATGTGAGTAACGAGCATGTTTTAAGGGAAAACGGAAACAAAAAGGACGCTTAATACTTAGAATCAGAAATAGTTGACATTTCTAAGACACAGAATGATGAAAGAGAGACTGGAAAACTTAACACTCAAAGGCCATATTGAAGGCAACATAGATAAAACAAGGCAGCGAGTAACCTACCCAACACATTTCTCTAAATGGATGGAAGAACAGGGGTTGGTAGAGATAACGAAAAGGCAAACTGCCGACACTTGAGTTTGAACATAGATCGCCAGAGAGCAAACACAGGCGATCCCATTATTGAATTAAGTAGACCACGTGACCGTAGTGAAACACATATATGTAGGAATTAGCTGACGACTAACGATCTCCATTTCTAGTCTATCCTCTATTGC
>CAHIKZ030005144.1:252500-292500 GCA_903632075.3 Acanthosepion pharaonis
GTCTATAGTATTTCCATCATTCTATTCCGGGATTACATGTGTTTTGCCTTATCTGTGTGGTAATTGTCTAGCATTCATTGCTCAGGAGGATGACTTTTGATAGTTGTTCTGCGCTATTTTTTTTCTTATTTCTAACATTTTTTTTCTGTTTCTTAATACTTTGTTCAGCTTTTGGAAGGCCTCTTTAGCTATTGTAATGCGTCATCGGATTCCGGTGACATATTTTTCTGTCCTTAAGAAATATCTTATTTCTGTACTTAGACGATTATGAAACCTCTAATTTGTACTTCGTGTCATGGGCCTTTTATCTTGCTGTCTTATTACTGTTGTTGGTTAGTGCTTTCTACTAGCTTTTCTTTACTACCTTGCCTAGAATTATCTGCAATTTTTCTTTTGCAACAAAGGATGGAAAATGTGACACCGAAATTCGAACGCGCATTTGATTAGCGAAAAATGCATTTCGTAAGCTAAACAGAGTATTAAAAAGCCGACTGCACCTCCACCTCAAATAAGGCAGCCTGGGTAAGACGATAAACCACATCCGACAGCAAGGCCTCTGATTAGGAGATTTAATTGGAACCACCCCTTAATTGCTGGGGTTCCCAGGACCACCGTGACGGAGTGGTAGCACTCGTTAGAGCCCCCGCTATGGGCAAATAGTTAACCTCAAACTGGGGTCAAAACGCTACGAATATATAAAAATAGGTTTTAATACCAGCAATAGATTTTTGTAAAATATTATTACCAGCAATGAATTTTGAAGAAAATTACCAGCAATACATTTTGGAAAAATATTGCCAGCAATAAAAATCTTGTCGGCATTAAATAACTCATTGGGGATGATATGCCGCAAACCAAACCAGAGTATTAAGAAACAGAATAATTTCCTTAGAAACAAAGAAAAAACATTGTATTTCTATGTTCCATTCCTCCTCATATATGCCAGTGAAAAGTTGAAAAGAAAACTGGAGGCATTAGACATCTGGTTCTACAGAAAGATGCTAAGTATTTGTTGGTTGGAGCGAGTAAGTGGTGAAGAAGTCTTAGGGAAAAATGGCAACAAAAAGGACATTTATACTAAGAATCAGGAAGTGGCAGCTGAAATTTCTTGCAAACATAACGGATAAATTGTAAAACTTAACGTTCTCGGGGCATATCATGGACAATAGATATAGGTGAAAGCTGCGCGCCATTTTGTGTTAATGGCTGGCGGGACGGGCAAAATTATTCAGGAATGTTTCCCACTCGTTTTCACGGGCAGGGCACTGCTGTGGAAACGGCCGAATTCGACCTCTTTAAATGAATTTGAACATCAAGGTTTAGAACCGTCCATTCTGACTTTTGTTTTTTTCCAAGTCTACTTTATTACGAAAGCGCTCAATTAATTTTCATTTATTAACTATCTACTCTGTAAAGACTGTAGAAAGGAATAGTCGATATTTTGTAAACTTACTCGCTCTATGTCCATCTGCCTAATATTTTCATATTACTGCCATTAGATTTTAAACATACAACACTGAACAGCAGGTGTCTTTCTTCACTAGATAATTATAACACTGTTAAGTCCAATGGAAGTAATATATGCTATATTTAAAAGGTTAAGCTATTTACTATTAATACTATCTTGAATTATTATTCGATAAAGTACTGTCAATTATTATTAATTTTTGTATTAGTGACTTTAATCCCAGTTGCTTTATTTACACTTTTAGTATTAGTATTTTCTCCTCAACTATGGGTTAAATAACATGGTGGAATTGATTGTCTACACTTGGGTAGAAGCTCGCCTAGAAGGGGATAATTCTGAATTCTAAACTACACTGTACTTTCTAAGAATTAACAGATAATAAAGAAACGGAATTTGTGGAGAGCCATGATCATCAGTGTGCTGAAAAGTCATAACATTTAACAAAAAATATCTTGAATTTTATCAGATGTAATATTGCCAACTATTTTTAATATTCGATGAGTATTTATTTTATTTTAATTTCGGTTGCATTATTTACACTTGTAATATTGGTAATAGAAATACATTCCTGAATTTTAATTGGATGAAGCATTGTCAGCCATTATTAATATTTAACTCGTATTTCTTTAATCTTAATTTTAATTGCTTTTCATTTAAATTATTCAGACCATCATTGTACGACCTGTAGTAAAAAATCGTTGATCAGAAATAAACAGAGAATAACTAATAAAAAAGCGATTCGATATCTATTCTAGATTTGCTCTATTTACTAATGACAAGAGCATAACTGTCTGAGTAGTTGCTATGAAAAGCAGTTGAAATTAAGATTTAAAAAATGAAGAAATTAAACATATTTAATCGTTTCTATATAATCTTACTCTTTTGAACATGTAGACGTTTGCCGGTTGAAGAGTCACAATAATTCAACACCAGGGATAGACAACTCGTCATTTGAAGTTATTTTTCAGATCCCTCAACTGCAATTGGTAGATATGGTAGGATAATTATAGCGGTGGTAATCCACAACACACAATAAAAAAGATCGTGACGACGCAACAGATTTTGTGCACAAGTCTTTGGGGACTTGTGCACAAAGCAACCCATTTTCTTTAAATAAAACCGCCTTTTCCTATTAGGAACGATATTTTTCTCTCTTTTTTTTTTTTTTTTTTTTTTTTTTGTCAGGGAGATCACGATTGTTTCCTCATGATTTGAGTCCCTATGACAAAAAATATATAAAAATAAGGATAAAAAAAAAGTCGGTGATGGAAATACCAAGTGTCAGTGATTTAAAATTTTAAACGACTCTGACACATGACCGGATGAGAAAATGATTACCATTAAGCATTGACAAACCACTCTCTCTTTCTCTCTCTCTCTCTCTCCCTGTCTCTATTTCTCTCTCTCTCTATTTCTCTCTTTCACAAACTCTCTTTCTTTCTCTCTCACTCTTTCTCTTTCCTTTTCTTTCTCTCTCGCACTCTAGTACTCTGTCTAACTTCCTATTTCTTTCTTGTCTCCATCCACACTCTTCCGTTTATACAGCGCTGTGACGCTTGTGCGTTTCTTCCACTGAACCAGTGTATGAGAATTTTCTATACTATTCAACCCAGGAATCAAATCACAAAGGGAACCAGATATGTTTTAATCAAACGCTTCAATCTGTTAAACCAAGCGTTTGTGTATTGAATAAAGGTTTCGGTTTGAAATTCCAAGGTTACCGAATATGGCGGATGCCCGGAGTTAGCAAGAGAACAGTGCGTATAACAGCCAGTAATCGAAATATAATGACGATTCTTCACCTAAAAAAAAAAAAAATGAAAAAAAAAAAGAAAAGAAAAACGAAAAAGAAAAAAAAATCATCATAAATAAGGAAGTATACATAATTTTGCTTTCTTAGTTTTTTTTATTTATTTATATATATTTTTTTCATATAATACTAATGAACAAAGACGGTTTCTTATTACCAATAAAATGGTGTCAAGAAACTAGAAAAAGTCATGAAGGTCCAATGGAAAAGTCTGACTAGAGGTATCGTTTCATTTCAATAATAGTTTTACGCAAAACGCAAACCTCTTCGTTAATTTAATAAATTCAATCATCAATGAATGCTTTGTCCAGGACTAAACTAAAGCTACGATATTTCGTTAAGAAATAACACTTAAATGAGATCAAAGGTAGATAACTCTGTGGTCACACACATTTAAGGAACTCTAAATAATACTGCGAATAATAAATAAATAATAATAAATAATTTAATATATTTCGCTTCACGGTTATGACTTCTCTGTTAAACTTGGCTAAATTTAACGACTATTTTTTTTTTACTATAATGTTCACCGTGTACAAGACTCAAGAGCCACTCGAGGTAGATGGTTACATATTAAGAGGTACAGTTTATGGGGATATGTGGAAAAGGTAACGGTTGACCCTAGTTATGGACAGGTTAGGATTATAGTGATCGGGGAAGCATCCTCTTGGGAGCCAGTTCGGCATTGATTCATTTGAAATGTATATATTTTAATAAAATAAATTATCTCAATGGTTAAAGTAAAGCACAATTTAAAATCGAATTAAGAAAAATTATTGCGGAACCTTGCCAGCAAGTCAACTTTCATCGTTAGACCATAAGTGCCAGGTCTTGGTAAACGGTGAACGGAAGCATCCTCTTCATAGTATGTTTCACAACGCAACGCTTCGTAAGAAGAAGCTGCTCGTGTGAACCTTACATCCTTACATGGAATACGAACGGAATGAGGGTGGTTTGTTACAATGTGCGAGGCAGGGTGTGTCTTAGACGTGAAAGTCAGAACTGGTGGAACTAAGGAATATAGTTCGTTGCGATTTTTCGTCTGTGGGAAAGGGGTTGTAGGGTGGAAAGTAATTCATCACCCACAAGGACGCGGAAAGTCTTTTAGACTCTATCGAAACTGGATAGTGAAGACGGGACAACTCTTGCCCGGATACGGCAGTACTCCATTGCCGGCCGGATCTGACTCTTGTAGAGGTAGAGGAGCACAAGAGAGAAACAGGGGATTTTTTTTCCGGATCTTTAGCAATGGATCATATGTACGAGTTCCACTTGAGATCTGGGTTGAAATTCAGCCCCAATAGGCGCTCAATGCAGAGGCAAATATCTTTCTAAGAAACATAGTCAGTTATATGCCATACCTGATACACGCGTAGGCGATCACGTATCTTTCAATACATGATTGACGAGGCAGATTTTTTTCCGCAGTTGGTTGCCATTTCTTTCTGCGGTAGACCAGTTGCCATCCAAGGCTATAGAACCTGGTCTATCCTGCTATTTGTCCATAGCTGGGTGAGGAGAAGAAGAATTAAGATATATAATTACTTTACGATTTTTTTTTCTAAAAAAGCCAAACAGTAGTTCAGTAAATAGCCTCAATCCAACCCTGGGATTATTCTGGATTAGACTAAACTACAGCTGGATATATTCTTGTAGAGGGATAATCTTGACTGCTAGACCGTCTTATTTAATCTTAAATGTTAATCTTAAATAGTGACAAGAAACCGTTGCTATACTGCTATTACAGTTATCAGAAAACTGTATAAGCATTCGTTCTCAATGTCACCAAAACAACACTGTCCAAAATTGCCCACTTTAATATTAGCCCTAAAGAATAATATCAAAGCAATGATCAAAGTCGATAATTTTTCAGTACCCCTATATATATATAGAGAGAGAGAGAAAGAGAAAGAGAGATAGATAGATAGATAGATAGAGAGAGAGAGGGAGGTTAAACATATTTGGCTTTTATACAATGTATTAGTGATAGCGCTTATACATGATTAGTTCGTACATAGGATCAACATTGTATAGTTAATGGAAACTTCTTGCTTCACTGCGGTCTTTAGACATGGTGTGAAGACCGTACTGAAGAGTGAAACTGAGAGTCACCATACAGCGTCAATTACTATAGCGACATTTTTTCTCTCTCTATATATATATATGTATATGAGCCTCTGTGTGTGTCTGTCTGTGTGTGTGTGTGTGTGTGTGTGTGTGGGCGTGCCTTCCCTAACATTCACCGCTCGATGAAACCAAAGTCAATACACGGTTAGGTACGTGTAGGTACAGACAGAAATGTCCTTCGGTCTTGTCCTTGGTATGTCACAGGCTTCAAGTAATACACCGATCTCACGAATTTAAGTTTAGCGGAGGCTAGGGGAGATAAATCATAAGACATTATAATATTGTAGATGACCAAAAAAATCCTGTGCATATATTACAACTTATTAGATTTTAAAAATTTTTTTTTTTTTTTTTTAAAATACATGTTTTTAAAATAGATTTTATTTTTAATTATATATAGTATAAGACTTTTTTTTGTTGGACCTTAACTGACTTTTTCTACTTACTTATTTTAGGATTTTCGACGCGGTTTCCAGTTTTGCTTCCTGGTCGAAACTCGTGGGTACGAGAGACGATGATTTTATTGATCGGCTTAACCACATCTACACTGTGATAATCCTTATTATATTCTCAATGGTCGTCACTGGAGGAACATATATTGGCAAAGCTATTTCATGCTGGATCCCCGTGGAAGCTAAAGGTCGTGAGGATTATGTGGAAACTGTATGCTGGACAGGACAAACCTACCATGTAAGTCACCAAGATAGTCTACATGATGGAAAGAAAGCTGTCATTCACTATTACCTATGGGTGCCTATCATTCTTTTATTCCAGGCTTCTATGTTCAAGATTCCGAACATTTTATGGCACATGAGCAATAGGGGGTCAGGCATGAATCTTGATAAGATAAGCACCCTGTCTGAAAAGACCCAAATGGAATCGGAGTCGGACCGTAATGAAACCATTGAGCATATTGGCAATTATATTAACCGTTGGATTATGGCTAATCAACGACGAAGCAAGAATATCTTGTCTAGATTTCGACCACGACGAGGAGCTTACATGACCACCATTTTCTTCCTGATGAAGCTTCTCTATTGCGTAAACGCAATCTCACAGTTCTTTATTCTTGGACTCTTGCTCAAAATCGACTTTGCCAAATATGGCCTCAAAGTCTCTTCCTACGCTCGGAGTGACACCGTCATGATGGATGAGTATATCTTTCCTCGGACGGTATACTGTGACTTCCAAATCAGACAGCTGAAAAACAACCCGATACTGACTACGCAGTGTGTACTACCAATAAACGTCCTCAACGAGAAAGTGTTTATATTTTTGTGGTTCTGGCTCTGCCTCGTTTCTACCCTGTCTATTATTAATCTAATCCAGTGGATATACCGAATACTCTCCAAGCGTTCATATGTCAGCTACATCTTCCGTTACATCAACATTCACGAACAATCGCTAACGAAAACGGACAAGAAGAGTTGCAGACAATTTGCAAACGATTATTTGAACAGTGACGTCATTATGTTATTGCGCGTTGTCGGCAAGAATTCCACAGATCTTGTAGTGGCTGATCTCCTCGGATACTTATGGAGAACCTACAAACAGAAATTCCCGGATAATGCCGAAAAGATATTACCAGTGTAAAACTGATTAGGACTCGGCAATTCATAGCCAAAAAATAGAAAAGAAAGATACATAACACACGTGTACATATATATATATATATATATATATATATATATATATATATATATATATATATATATATAAGCACAGAAATCAAAATTACAAAGTGGTTGTACGCTTCACATTTTTGATTTGTGTGTCCACCCTGTTTATATCTACAAATGCTCTGTCTGCGATATTGAGCACTCTTATAAATATAGCACATTTCAAACAATATATTTTTTATATAATATACACATACACACACACACACGCACACACACATACACACACACACACACACACACACACACATATACATATATATATATATATATATATAATGCAACGAGCGAATATTTATTCTTTCTGTTTTTTTTCTTTTTTGTCGAACACCAAATTTGTTAATTTTTATAACATCGATAGATTGATACAAATGCAGGTAGATAATACAAACATTACACACACACACACACACACACACACACACACACATATATATATATATATATATATATATATATATAGATAGATAGATAGATAGATAATATTAGTGGTAAATATACACATACATATGCAAACATATATCTAAAATATATAAATATATATACATACATACATACACATACATATATATTTGTATAAAAAATAAATCCAAGAGGATAGAATCCAGGTAGAAGTCAATGTCTGGGAAAGAGTAAGGATATAATAAAAAGGCTTAAACACTAATACATATATATAATATATATATATATATATATATATATATATATATATATATATATATATATATATATATGCATAGTTCTATCAAAATACATATATATATATATATATATATATATATATATATATATATATATATATAGTTCTATCAATCTATCGATGTTATAAAAATTAACAAATTTGGTGTTCGACAAAAAAGAAAAAGAAAAAACAGAAAGAAAAAATATTCGCTCATTGCATTTTAAGATAAACTTATTAGGAAATCAGTCGTTGTAATTAGAGTGCCCAATATCAAGAGATAGATCATTATTAGTAAGAAATGTAATTTAATGTCACACTTATCTGTCTCTACTCTGAGTTTGCCGGATATTACATCCACTCGTCACGGATCTTGACTGATTTAAAATCAGATATCCCTGATGATACGACGCAATTTCCCCGAAACTCAGAGCAGGGACAAATAAATTAACATTTAATTTTATTTGTTACTCCAACATTTTCTTTCTCTCCCCTATCTATCTATCTATCTATCTATCTATCTATCTATATATGGAGGATTGTGATATATAAAGTATATATATCACACTAATTGTGGGTAATTGAATGACAAAATAGATGATGAAAACAAAATCTGTAAAAGGCTGAATAAGTTCACCTAATTTAGTTAAGTATACTCGTATATTCAGCCTTTCTCTAAAATTTAGTTATAAACGATATTTATCGTACTTCGTGCCCTCCCATTATATATATATATATATATATATATATATATATATATATATATATATATATTATTCACTTAGTTAAAACATTATTTATTCTAAAGAAGTCTTTTTCGAAGAACGAAATACGGCATATAGGACTTTTCTCATTTTAGTCATTCAGTTACTTGCCACACACACACACACACACACACACACATATATATGCATTGACAGTAAATAAAATTGCAACATGCTGAAGGACAATACACAGTATATTAATATCGAGTTAATATACTGTTAATATACCGCCACTTTTTGAACTTATGCACGTATGATCTATATATATATATATATATCAATGATCAATATATATATATATATATATATATATATATATTATATATGATCATTTACCGTAATCCATTTATATTACAATGTGTAATGGAGAGTATGAAAATGGCTAATATTTCGTTCAAATTTTCCTTTTGCGACCAGGATAATGATATCTTTGAAATTTACGTATTTGCTTTGGGAAAACTGGCGAATGTGAACAGTCTCGTTCACACTAAGTAGCAACAAAATGACATATGATTCAAAAGTAGCATTTATTTATTCTAGGATTACCAAAGAAAACCACAAAAGATTTAGAAGTCAACGATTACTTGTCTGAAGTAAACTGAACTGTTGTGATTACGATCCCTGTTATTTATACTGCCAGCTATGGTGCCAGAAGGTTCTAGAAATTCTTGAAACTTTTAAAGACTTCTCGAAAGTTCTTGAAACTTCCAAAATATTCTTGAAAAATATCCTTCAGAAACTTGGCGTGAATTTGTCTGAACTGTACTGCGAAATAGGTTAGTTTGAAAAGATCGATGCTCTGGTCACAAAACAAAGTTTGAAAGAAATAATAGTCATTTGCTTTGCTTTCTACATAGAAGCAATTAGAAAATAATACTTACTGCTCAAAGACAAAAAAAATTGTTACACCGGTACGTTTAATATCGTGTGAAATGAATTGCATATTCAGACTGTTGCAATTTTTTTTCTATCAGTCAATAATTTTTAAATATGAATAGCGGAGGTCAAGATGAACGAAAAATAAACGGTACATGTGGGTTATCTGTTGCCACTTTTAAAATTAATTTTACAGCTTTTTCACAAATACACATGTGAAAAATATACTGTCACAACGATTCATTTAGCAGTCTAAAAAATTAGAAAATTAAGTAAAAAACAATTAAAAAACACTTTGAATACCATATCTTACTTTATAAAAAATCACCAATGCGTAAATTAAAACCCGGCAACAGATAACCTACATGCAACGCATTTTTAAAAAGGGACGACAGTTAACCCACAAGTACGATCATACTTTATTAATTTCTATATTTTATTTTTATTTTTATTTTTTTTTGGTTAATGGACCAATATCTTTTCATCATGTTCGCCATTTTGAAATCAGAACAAAAAGATAGATAGATAGAGATTATCATTTCTTTTAATAGCCTTTCGAATTCAGAGTAACAAATCTTTAAATTCTTAAAAGCATCAACAAAAATAAGACCTAAATGTATTTTGTTTTCATTCTCAGCAAAATAAGGTACATTTCTTTTTTCTTTTATATATTTCTTTCTTTCTGTTATGTAAGTTTTTATGCGTCAAATTCCAAATGAGCTTCATTCTTTTTTTTTAACAATAACGGGACCAAATTTTTAAAATCAAAATAAAAGAGAATTAAGCTTATTGGATAATACGTACAAAAAGATTCATTGGTGCTGAATTACAAATATATATAAAAAATACTTAACAACACTACATAATCTACAGTCGGTCAAAACGAAATACTTACATCATCACCCTTTTAAAATATTTTATTTGCTACTGACCAATCAATAAAGTTACCCACCAAAGTTTTACCTTCAATAAAATACGCCCTTTGAAGAGAGTGAATGCATTTAAGACGTAATTAACGTCAGCAAAAGCACATACGTTGTCGAATGCAATATTATATAGACTTACTGAAATACTTTGACATTGTTTACTATATACACTTACTGAAATTTTTAGACAGTGTTTATTATATAGACTTACTAAAATATTTAGACAGTTCTTATATGAAATGACTAAAATACTTAAACTTACTTAAACATTGCTTCAATATCTGTCTATATTTCTGAGATGAGGTATTATTTACATTATTTACATTATTCGGACTATTGTCCTCATCTTTGTCGCCATATTTATTACAACGTTTCGGCCGTTATACGTTCCGGCCTTCTTCAGTTCTCAAGGACACATGGCACATTGGATACAGGCGTTGGTTAGATCCAGTGACAGGACCCAAAGAGTGTGAGTTCAATAACCGGTTAAGGCAGTGGAGAACTTTCAGAGGGAAAATAAACAGATAACTGATAACTGACATCCATTAGACATGGCACGTGGAACTAGAACAGTCTACCCCAGTGAGCGAAATAAAGGGTTCAGTTTGACATTCCAACCACCGGAAGAAGGCCGGAGCGTACAACGGCCGAAACGTTGTAATAAATATGGCGACAAAGATGAGAACAATAGTCTGAATAATGTAAATAATAAACATTGCTTCTTACATACACTTACTGAAATATTTGGAGAGACATAGCTCATTATATACACGTACAGAAACATTTAGACAGTGGCTCACAGTACTTCAATCGCAATAATCGTTTATCATTTCTTTATTAATATAATTTAATATAATTTTTAATTGGCCCATTAATATCAACAGTCATTAGAATCCTTTAATTAATACCGGATTTTTTATAAACCTATAATTAGGTCATGTTTATTTTATAAACGTTTAATTAATACTGGATTTGTCGGTGGGTATTAATGTGTCAAAAAGAACGCTGTGATCAAAATATTATTAAATCAGTATTAAAACTAATATGCGAAAATATCGAAAATGACTTTATACATACATATATATATATATATATATATATATATATATGCAGGTTAAGACCTGCTTGTTAAATGAATTAGCTTAGTATTTTCCTAACCGCTATCAGCAGGGTCGCTGTTTGGCATCAGATAAAATCACCTTCTTAAGTGCGGATTTTCAAAGTCGGCACGTCCTTATAACTTAAAAGAAGGGCACAACAGCATGTTTCCCTTTACAATTTTTGACCCTCTAGTCAGCAACAATAAGTTTTTTGCTGGTGGGTAGTGGATAATTATGTACCAAAGACATGGACAAAAGAGGTGATAATTTTAAGCTAAAAACAAACTATTGTTACAATTGCAAAAGAAACATTTAAAATGATGAAATATTTGCAGAAAATCTTTATTGCAATATTATTTCATTTAATATAAACACAACTTATGGTAAATTTTATGAGTAATTCGTTGTATATCATGTTAGACACAAATGACTAATCCCAAAATTGAAAGCCCGATGTATATGTACTGATTTACAGTGGCATGTTTCCTCATCAAAATGCACATATTGCCTGAATCATATAGGTGAAAACATCAATTTAACTGTAAAAATAAACACTCACTTTTATATAAATCAAATTTTTCACTATTACAAACCTTATTTTTAGTTGATACCCGTGTTTGAAATAGACGTCTTGTTTTTTTTTTTTCTTATTTTGTACAGTGTTGCATTACATATTATTATTAGGTACGCACTCGAGAAAATTTACTAAAGAAAATGCGCACACCGACAATAAGTGTTCTTGAATGCATAGGCCGATAGACATTAAAGACACAGTTTAAAAAAAAAAAAAAAAACATGGCGTCTATTTAAAATATTGATATCCATTAAAAATTACGTTTGAAAAAATGTCGGATAAAAATAAATTATGGATCATAATTTCAAAATAATTTCTGATGTAATTTTTTTTTAAATTAACGGGACCAAAAATATTCACATGTTTTTTTTGTTTTGTCTTGTTTTAACTTTAGTTTTAACCTTGTATTTGTAACTTATACCCCGAGATTTTAAACTTTTCCGAGCATGAGTTCTTCTCAAATACAAAGACTGACTTGCAATCTGGCATATATTTTATTTATCAAATTTTTATTACTCGTTTAATTTGTGTTTGTTAAAAGAAACGGGATTCCCGTCAAAGTGTGTTTATTTTTTTAACATCTCGACAGGTTCAAAGGAAATCAATATTTTTTATACACTTGACATATGCTAACTGTATATTTTGATATACACACACATACACATGCATATTTATATACATACATACACACACACACACACACACATATATATATATATATTAATTGATTTAAAATATGGTTTCTTCGCTACACAGGAATTACCATGTTTCAAAAACCGAAGCTAAAAACTTCAAATTTAATTATATAATTAAACTAAAAGCATCAGTTCTGTTTCATATTAAAGCGAATTTTGGAATAACTTATTTTTAAATTTACTGAGTTTTAAACACACATACAATTCATAATTTTTTTTTTTTATATAATTAAATTTGAAGTTTTTAGCTTCGGTTTTTGAAACATGGTAATTCCTGTGCAGTGAAGAAACCATATTTTAAATCAGTTAATTTATAATATTTTTGCTCTGTAAATTTACATTGAGCACTGTTTTGTAAAAATAAAAATATCAATAAGAACACCGGATTATATATCTTACTGTTCTTTTTTTTATTATTATATATATATATATATATATATATATATATATATATATATATATATATATATATATAAGGATGATAGGCTGGTTGTTCCAAGAAGAGGGTGTGGGGAAATCTACAAACATTTTATATAATGAAACGCATTGAAATGCCCGCTTTGTGGGTTTTAGTGAGACAATGCAGTTTGAGTATTCTAGGGTAATATTCTTTGTAACATGATTTGTTTTCATTATTAATTATTTTTCTAATAGCTCTATTAATTTACTACTCACAGATATCGACATAAATGAAAATAAATACAGTCGAATGCCGACTATGTTGAATGTCCTTCCTGACAGACCTGCAATGTAATTATGTCAGTTTAGTGATAAAATTTGCAGTTTTGCCGCCGGACACAAGTGGCCTGTGAGAGTGCAGGAAGAGTATGTCAGTTTCCAGACTCTACAAAAAGGATTTCGTGTGTCAGATATCTAAAATGATATTCAGGGTCGAGGCTGGTCTGCAAAGTCTTCTGCGGGCCCAGAGCTGAATATCTCAAAGATGAAGAGGAATATATGTGATTGCAACTGAAAATATTTTGTTTACGTTACGGTTATATAAATGTAATTAAGCAGATATAGACACCGAAAAGACCCTACGAGTGCATTTCTTAAAAAGGCTGTCGGCCTTGCTTTGCTTGGTAAGGACGTCCGTAGCCTAATAGCAATATACGTCTGGCTTAAAGGGTGTTCCCCTCTACCAAAGAAAAGGATTGCTGGTTCGATCCCTGTCGAGAGGTACATTTTCCTTAAGACATTCGATCGTCCAAGCCGATAGATATAAACTGCACTGTTTATAAATAGACAGGGAGGTCGACTTAAATACGCTTATACATTAAAGTCTCGTTTATAGTAATAATAATGAAAAAAACATTTCTATACGTAAATAAATACAAAAGAAGATAATATGTATCTATAACTGACGATTGATTCATATATATATATATATATATATATATATATATATATATATATTTATTATCATTGTTTTTTCTACTATATTATCATTGCAACACCGAAATTCCCATGTTTTCAAAATTGAATCTTTAATTCAAATTCAATCATAAAAATTAAACTTAAAATACAAAGTTCCGTTCCATTATCTAGCGATGCTAAGAATAACTTTTGATTTTTAATTAATTTATAAGTCCGAACAAATTTGATATTTTGAGATGCTGGGGTTAAGGAAAAATTTAATCTTTTATTTATTTTTAGGGGGGGGGCTAATTTTTAAATTATTTAGAAAACTCATGTATTGTATCTATCGAGTCGGTCAAGTCATGGTGGCGTCTGTAGTATCTGTCTAATGAGACAAACTTCCTTTTGGCATTCGGTATTTTTATTTTTTATTCAATTTTTATATTTATATTTCGGTGTTGTGATGATAATATATTTTTTAAAAAGACAATTATAATATTATGCTCTACTGTTTGTATCGAGCACTGTTTTCTAAAATAAAACAAATGCTAAGAACTCTCATTGTTCTTTCATATCATATTTCATTTATCAAAAAAAGAAAAAAATCGAATTTTTGATTCATTAAGGGACACAAGTGTAATTAATTTTAGACACAATTCTTCTTTCAATTCCAAATGTCAAATAGCACGTTTTGTAAATGCTTACTGTAGGGGCTCATGCGTCATTCCGACTGAAATAGTGCAACAATTTTAATTGTTTTATTTCAACTACGGGCTTCCATATAAAATATTTCTAAATCCAAATGGTATTGCTGGAAATTATATATATATATATATATATATATATATATATATATATATATATATATAACCCTTTATCAAGGCAATGTAAGGATTTTAAATATTTGTTGCAAAATAAAATCATTACGTTTACCTTGATAAAGTCCATTAGAGTACAAAAAGCATCGGCTAAGATTAGTATTTCTTTTGTCTTTATATATATATATATATACATATATATATATACATATATGTGTGTGTGTGTGTGTGTGTGTGTGTGTGTGTGTGTGTGTATAGGAGCAGTCGCTAATATGAAAAATCCATAATTCAAATATATGTATAAAGAGAAAGAGAGATACATTTATTTTACTTCAAATGTTATTAAAGTGAAATGATAAAAAAGTCAGATTAAAATAGATCGATTTATTTCTTAGAAATGCCTGTGTGAGTGAGTGATTGAGTGACTCTGTCTCTTTGTGTCTGTCTGAGTGTGTGTCTGTGTGTGTGGACACTTGATTTTAAAGGTATGAGGACTTAACAGTTCGGCTTGTGAACTGATTCGTCAGACTGCCCATTTGATTATAGTGGTGAAGACTTGTGTGCCTATATATATATATATATATATATATATATATGGACGCGGGTACAGATAAGTACGCTCTCACACACGCACACGCACTAGCACGCACGCAGGCACACACACATACATACACCTACATATATAGATAGAAATGAATAATCGGGGTGCAATCCAAATGTTTTGTGACGTTAACGCAGAAAAATAGCTTCGTCAAAGAAAAAAAGACTAAGAAAAAAACGTTCTTTATTCCCTGAGAGTGTGCTTCTAGTAATGTGCAAAATATCTAGCGAGACAAAGAGGAAAATATTTCTAATTTGACATACTAACAATGTGTGCAATTTCACAGAAATTTTGGGTAGCACTTTCTGTATATATGGCCTTTCTTTCAAGAATTTATTTTTTCATCAAAATTCCATGAAGCTTTATACAGGCAAACAAAGTGTTTTATTTGCAATTGGATGTAACAGGTAGCATGCAGCTAAATGCAAAACTGAGATGCATTTATATACAGTTCTCATTTGTAAACACATTATTGCTGTAAGCGTTATATTAAATAGGCTCCCGTGTTTGAGTTGATCGTCACTGTGAAATTAATGTCTGACGGCCTAGAGATTGGAAGTATTAATAACAGAAGGTCTTTATTAAGACTTTAAGTCAGTAGACATTAATTTCACTGTTTAAACAAAGAGATATGGCTACTTTCGCAACTATCACATTACCAGTGATAAGATATATATATATGTATGTATGTATATTGACAGTGTGGGCATAGGATTCAATACTGTATGGTGACTGTCGGTTTTACGCTTCAGTGCAATCTTTGGTCTGAATTCGACGGGATTATGGTAAGTGGGATCCGAGGTAACCGGACGAGGCGTAAAACTGCTGGTCACATTGCGTCATTGTTCCCTATGACCACACTGACTATATCTATACATCGTCTCTCTTTGACTTCTGACCACTCTCTTATAAATATACCAACTTTTAAACAACACACACACATACACACACACATATACATACATATACATATATATATATATATATATATATATATATATATATATATATATATGGTATGTGTATGATAGAAAACATACATGCACGCACGTATAAATAATTTTTTCCAGAAGTGTATAAAGACAATGTTATGAGACAAAACTCTAAGTATATATTAGTGAATCTACATAATATCCAACGTCAATAGCACGACTTGGTGTTTCCTGTAGATTCAGTGAGACTCTATTTGCACCTGAAGATTGCAGTTAACTGCATGAAGCTCCTAGTCGGGCTATCGACGTTGGATATTATATATATTCACTAATATATATATATATATATATATATATATATATATATATATATATATATATATATATATATAACGTTTTCATGTTGAAATTGTTATAGAATTTTAAACAGATTGACCTTGTGTGTCAATTTTAATAAAACATGTTTGGATGTATTAACGGAGTAATTGCTGAGCCATTGTTCGATTTGTATATTATTTTCACATGTGAAAATCAATAAGTAACCATTGACCATCCATCTAGCCTGAAATCTTTTCTTAACTTTCTTTTTTTTTTATCAGAAAAATTGTTAGTTTTTTTAAATCTCAAAAAGAATATGTATTTTTTGTATTTTTATAATAAATGTATTTCTCTATCTTCCGGATATGTGTTTTATTTTGCTTCTCGTTCAACAATTGCATTTTTACCATATTCTTTCTTTCTTTCTCTTTCTTTCATTCTTGATTTCATTCTTTCTTTCAATCTTTTTTTAGTTTTCCTTCTTTCTTTTATTCTGTCTTTTTTCATTCTTCTTTCATTTTTTGTTCTCTCTTCATTCTCTCTTTCTTTCTGTCTTTCTTTCTTTCTTTCTTTCCAGTTCTTTCTTCCCCCGTATTCTTTCTTTCTTTCTTTCTTTCTTTCTTTCATCCTTGTTTTAATTTTGCTTCTTTCTTTTACTCTTACTTTTTTCATTATTTTCTCGTTATTCTTTCATTCCGCCCTTTTTTCTTTTCTTTTCTCTTTCTTTCATTCATTCTTTCTTTCTTTCTTTCTTTCTTTCTTTCTTTCAACCTTCTTTTAGTTTTCCTTCTTTCTTTTATTATGTCTTTTTTTCATTCTTCTTTCATTTTTTGTTCTCTCTTCATTTTGCCTTTCTTTCTTTCTTTCTTTCTTTCTTTCTTTCTTTCTTTCTTTCTTTCTTTTTCTTTCATCCTTGTTTTAGTTTTCCTCCTTTTTTCTTTTATTCTTCATTCTTTCATTCTTCTCTCTTTATTCTTGCATTCTATCTTTTTTCTTTCCTTCTCTCTTTCTTATACTTTCTTTCTTTTTTTTTCAATTTTTATCTTTAATTCCACCATTTTTTATTCTTTCTTTCTTTGTTTCAATTTTCTTTTTTCATTCCACTTTCTTTCTTTCAGACTTTCTTTTTTTTCTCTCCTGATTCATCCTTCTTTTATTTTTCTTCTGTATTTTCTTCTCCTTTTTCATTCTTCTTTCCTTTTTCCTCCATTCGTTTTTGCTTGTAATGTGTTTTTTTTAGAAAAAAAAATTATGCTTTATTTTCCATAATTTTACTACACGGGTTTCTGGTCTCGTGACCGTCTTCAGGTAAAAGCGGAGATTTCCACATATTATTAAAAATAATTAATTTTTTCCTTATGTTTTTCAATGTTGAATATTCTCGATATGAGACATTCTCTGTTTTTGTGTTAGTAATCCGAATGTGTTTCTTGAATTGGCAATGAAGAGTTTTATATATATATATATATATATATATATATATATAAAGGCAGAGGGAAACCACGTCAGGACAGTGTGAAAATGACTGAAATCGAGATGCCTGGCCAGGACCGATAATATTACAGGCTCTTTTTTGGATTTTGTCTAGAATCTCGAGATATATAGCAGGAGCACCAGACCAGATATAGCAGTAATATTCAATGCACGGACAAATAATAGATTTATAAATTTGCAAGATAAGAAAAAAATTATCTGACACGACACAGTGAACTAACCTTCCTAGAAGCAGACTTAGCAACTAATTCAATATAATCTTTTCACACCCTTTCAGTGAAAAAACATGAGTTGCTCTCCTGGAAGTTAGCACCTGCCATGTTGATGTCGGGTAAAAAATTGTTTTCTATCGGGATGAAATGACAGCAGTTTCATTTTGGAGGCGTTAAAATTTACAACTGGTTTCTTGCCGAAGTTAACAACAGATCGGAGTTCATTTTAGAGAGCAGCTGCCAATTTTAACCTTTAGTACTCTGTAGGTGACTATTTTCGCCGAGCAAAATGCTAGTCCTTCCAATGCAAGTTGAAATTGAATATCTTGGTTGTCTTATCGTATCCTTTCATTATTTCTTTATTCATTCAAAAATATCACCGCATACCCAAATGAAGGAGAAAGTCGGAAAAGAATATGATAGGCGTGTGTATCTGGCATTAAATAACGAGTTGGATTCGCAAACATAATAACAGCCATAAACACATTGGCTGTCCCTGTAGTGCAATACGGTTTCAATATCCTTAACTGTACTATGGCTGATATTAAACGATTTGATGTCAAAACGAGAAAGTTTCCCCCTTGCCAATGCATGTATCATCCTAAGCAACACTTAAAACAATTTTGATTGAAATTGAGAGCCCGGCTACTGCAATTTCAAATACATAGAACTAATATATGAAACACTATATTTTGAGGGGATTTCTTATATAGTAGAGGGAAGTAGCAATTATAAATGATGCAGACTGCTAATTAATTTGTCGGACCTCTCTGACTTACTATTAAAATATAAGTACCTAGTTGAGTCTTCCGCATAGGTATCTAGTTGGAAACTGGTGGTATTGGTAAGAAAATGCTTTTTTTTTTAATTAATATCACCCCAAGCAAGTCAGTACGACCGCTAGCATGCAAAGGGTTACAGGGTGTGAAGGAATTCGGAACAGAAATATTAGTAACGAGGAGAAAGAGAAAAGTTATGTATCTGTTTACAGTTAATTATATGAAAAGTATGTTTATTAATTAGTTGGAAATACAATAAATTAAAAATTTGTATGTCTACGAAGATTTGTTTCCGCCACCCCCACTGTATATATCAGCAATATTCTTATTCATTTTCAAGGAATCATAAAAATGGCTTAAAATTCTTGCACATGTTGGTTTATACTCATTCCATTATAGGTGTGGTTGCCAAACAGAAAGAGAATTTTTTTTTATGCACAGGTGTATATTTTAGTTTATTGTGAGAACGAAAAAATATTTCTAGAAAATTAAAAATATGTAGCTTTAACACTATTTACATTATTCGGACTGTTGTCCACATCTTTATTGTCCTATTTACGACTTTTCGGCTGATGTACGCCCCGGCATTCTTCAGGTGATAAATGCTGGAATTTCGAACCGAACCCTTTATTTAGTCCACCAGGGTAGATTGTACTAGTTCCACTTGCCATGCCTTTTCTAGATATCTCAGGCCCATTGGAGAACGGAGTTGATTGAATTAATCCAGTGACTTGACCCGAAAGAGCTGTGAGTTCAATACCTGTCCACAACAGAGGTGAACAAAATCTTGGAGAATAGAGTTACTGAAGGGGGATAACCTAAACTAAGATATCCGGGAAAAGCATGGCAACCGGAACAAACCAAAGCGAATTAATAGTTCCAATGCAATTCCAGAATTGATCACTGAAGATCCAAAAATTATAGGGTAATAACATGTCTGTCCACCACATATAAATTAATCACATCTGAAAATGAACGACTGTACGTATTTTTTCTCGTTCAAAAAAACATTCTTCCTCTGTAAGAGAAAGGGTGCCGAAGAGATCAATATGATTGCAAAATCAACTCTTGATAAATAAAATGATCATGGAATATTCCAGAAAAAAAGGTAGAACTCTCAGTACATTTTGGATAGGTTATGGCATTGTTTTTGATAGCGTGCCACACTCTCGGATCATTAAGGCTTTGAAAACGTACAGTCTCCTCGGCAATAGCAAATTTCCTTAAATATACAATGGGAATATAGTACCCACGTTATGCCTAAATCACACCAAAGGTACTGCTACTTCCAATCGTTTAAATATCGACAATAAATTCTTCAAGGAGGCTCCCTCTCACCCACTTTGTTTTGGCTCTCCCTAATCTCCTCTTTTACATGAACTAAACTGTAATAACTATGAATAAAAAATAAACTATAAAGTATTTAATCACCACTTCTACATAGATGAAGACGACATTGAGCTGAAAGGTCTCCTGAATATTGTAAAATGTTTCTGCCATGATAATGGTAGGGATTTCGGATTAAAGAAATGTGAAAAAATAGCATTCAAGAGAGGAAGAATTACAGAAACACACTCAATAGATCTTGATTTTGTCACAAAGATTATAAAACTGGAACAAGAAAGCGCCTATAAATACCTAGAAGTCAGCGAAGGAGATGAATTACCGCATACCCAAAATGAAGGAGAAAGTCAGAAAAGAATATGACAGGCGTGTGTATCTGGCATTAAATAACGAGTTGGATTCACAAACAGAATAACAGCCATAAACACATTGGCCGTCCCTGTAGTGCAATATGGTTTCAATATCCTTAACTGTACTATGGCTGATATTAAACGATTTGATGTCAAAACGAGAAAGTTTTCCCCTTGCCAATGCATGTATCATCCTAAGGCCAATGTTGATCGTCTGCATGTATCCAGATCCGAAGGAGGCAGAGGATTAGTTCAACTAGAACTGTCTTACGAAACTACAACAATCGGCCTTCAAAGTTACTTAGAAAATATAGAAGACCGGATGATGATCTGTGTCAAAGAACATGAAAGAAATAGGTAACTTTATTCAGTAATAAAGGAAGCGAAATAATTCAAAAGAGAATTTCAAGTGGATAAAGTAAACCGTAATAGACCTACCGCAGCGACAAAAAAAAAAATCTAAAAAGATAGAAAAAGCAAATGCAATGGATCAAATGCAGAAACGATGGAAAAAAGATAAGCCTCTTCGTGGTCAATACCCTACCCGTTCCAAACAAGCCGGGAAAGGCAAACCACATACCCCATACCCATCAGTGATTGCGCAGTGCAGGGTTAAAAGCTGCAAATCTGAAACTGAACGTTTTCTTCTTGCTGTACAGGACCAACGCTTGCTAAATTAACAAGCAAATATACTGAAAAATTGTGTTAATCCAAAATGTAGATTCTGTGATGAATACTCAGAAACAATTAACCATCTTGTATCACGTTGCACGGTATTAGCATCCATCGAATATAAAATTCGCCATGATAAGCCAATATCTGCACTAAAAAATATGCAACTTTTACTGGAAGGAAAATCCAAGAAAATGGTATGAACGCCCCCAGATACGGTTACAGAGATAGGAACTGTTACAATTTTATGGAATTTTATAATACGCACAGACATATATTCGTAGTATAAGACGATCGAAAACATGGGCTAGTCTACGTACGGTAGGCTAGCCTATGTTGTCGATAGCATTTAGGGCTATCATAATGATTCGTACAAGTATAAAAGAAAGCTGATGTTATTTATAAATGATGTTTTACTTACGTTTATCGTTATCAGATCAAAAGAAATAAAACAGTATAAAGTATTAATATGAATTTGTATGAAAATAACAATAAAGATTACATTCTTTATCGTTATCAGATCAAATGGAATAAAATAATATAAAGTATTAATATGAATTTGTATGAAAATAACAATAAAGATTTCATTCTGATGACTCATACAAATGAAAAAAAATGGCGTATTCTGTAATGGGGAATAAAGATTTTATGCGATCTTAAATGTTTTTTTGCTTAACACCGCATAAAAATACCATATAATGTACGTTATTGAAAAATAAACTTTCTCTGCTATATTAAATGTTATTGTTATTATTTAACACCACAATGATAATGAATTTTAATTAGAAATATAAACTGCATGTTATCCTAAATGTTGTTTTTAATACTACTATGAAAAATAATGATTGGTGCGAATGCATCCATAGCTCTACAAATCAAGAACGAAAGATTTGTTTACGTTACTTGTTATTTGTGTGGGCGGCTCAGATGAACTTTTGCAAATTGTTGTGTAACCGTCTCTTGAATATTGTATTTTTATGTGAAATCAAGAATTAAAAGTAGTTTTATTACATTAATAAATGTAGCATTATATTATAAGGTGAATTGTTTCAACTAGAAATATTTGTATCGTTAGTTACCTAACGCGATCCATGGCGCAAGCATACTAGCCTACTTACCAGTACCGATACACCACAGGATTTAAGGTTAGATTTTTTTTAAACTGTTGTATTAGACGACCGCATATTTTGCGGGGTAATCTTTAAGATTAAAAGGTCGACTATATACGGTACTTAGGATTTCATTTTGACACTGCTGGATCGGTTCCACTTATGATGACGAAGACAATCTAATATCTGAGAAGCTCATGCATTACTACCTCTGGGTGCCTATCATTTTTACATTTCAGGCTTTTATGTTCAAGTCCCTAAATTTTGACAATAAGGGATCCGGTATGAACGTAGGAAATCTCCCAAGAATGGTAAAATGTTGTGAGAACCTGGACGAAAGCGGGGACAGAAACAACCAGAAGACATGCGTGTGACTTGTGAACCGATTTCTTAACCTTGACGTCATCATGCTCCTGAGGGTAGTGGGCAAAAATTCTACGGACCTTGTTGTTGCTGATCTATTTGGTTATTTGTGGGCGATGTACAAGAAGAAATCTCAGGAAGAAGAGGACAAAATGATTGACGCTTGATAAATAAATTGTCATGTGTCATCGAATTTGGAAACTTTGAAAAGAGGGAGAAGTGGACAAAATGATTGAGGTGTGAATATACATCGGGTTGGTCAAAAAGTTGGTTTGGTTTTTACTGACACTAATCTAAGTGTACGTTTTTAAAGCGATGATATTAATAAGTAATTTGATGTTTCTGAGTATAAACACTGTCTTTTTTGTTTTGTATTTTTTATTTTTTATTTTTGGTTTTCTTTGTATTTTTTTTCGGATTAATAATCCTTTTATTATTTTTCTTCCTTTTTTGCAGGCTCTTAGACGCAATATCTGGTTTTATGTCATGGACAAAACTCACAGGAAACCATAATGACGATGTTATAGATCGAGTCAATCACATTTACACTGTAATAGTACTGATTATTTTCTCAGTTGTGGTCACTGGGGGAACTTACATAGGAGATTCTATTTCCTGTTGGCTTCCCCATGAGGCTGCTGGGAAAAAACATTTCGTTGAGACTTACTGCTGGACCGGATCTACTTATCATATAGATGACGAAGACAGTTTAAGTTCAGGGAAAGTAACTGTCATACATTACTATCTCTGGGTACCTATCATCCTCTTATTTCAGGCTTTTATGTTCAAGATCCCGAATATCATTTGGGAGATGGCCAACAAAGGCTCCGGCATGAACCTGGATAAGATAAGCACGCTTTCGGAGAAAACTCAGCTTGAACCGGAAGAAAACCGCCTGGAAACGATCGAACATATCGGAAATTACATTGAACGTTGGATAACTGCCAACAAACTAAAAAACAAAGATATTGTGACCCGTTTCAAACCGAAGCCGGGGGCCTACTTAACGGCAATCTTCTTTATGACCAAAATTTTTTATTGCATCAACGTTATTTGCCAGTTCTACATTGTGAGCTCGTTGATGAAGATCAACTTCGCCGAGTACGGACTAAAGGTCTCGTCTTATGTCGAAAGCACCGAAGTCATGATGGACCCAACTGTCTTCCCACGGGTTGTCTACTGTGACTTCCCGGTAAGACAGCTGCATAATATGCTAAATATGACCACACAGTGTGTCTTGCCTATCAATGTTCTAAACGAAAAGGTTTTCATGTTCCTCTGGTTCTGGTTTTGTCTGGTTAGCACCCTTTCCATCATAAACCTTCTTCACTGGATCTATAGGATCTTATCGAAGAGAAGCTATGTCGACTACATATTCCGGTATATTAATATCACTGAAGAAAGCTTGGACAGAAACAACCAGAAGACATGCGTGAGATTTGTGAACCGATTTCTTAACCTTGACGTCATCATGCTCCTGAGGGTAGTGGGCAAAAATTCTACGGACCTTGTTGTTGCTGATCTACTTGGTTATTTGTGGGCGATGTACAAGAAGAAATCTCAGGAAGAAGAGGACAAAATGATTGACGCTTGATAAATAAATTGTCATGTGTCATCGAATTTGGAAACTTTGAAAAAAATGAAAGAGAAAAAATAAATGTCCGTTAAAAACATATAAGATGCCATTACAATGATAACACATACACACAGACTCGCACATACCTAAACATACACACGAAAACACATACTCCAAAATGGATTAATTTTTAAAAAATAAACCGATGTTCAAAACGCTTAAATGGATTTCCTCATGTTACCAAAAGCAGAAATCTTGGACTAATGAAAGAGACAAAACTGAAAGAGACAAAAATGAAAGAGACAAAAATGAAAGAGACAAAAAATATCTGCTAAAAACATGCGACGCTGTCTCTTTAACAACATATACATAAAAACAGACACACACGCACACATGCAGAGACACACGGACTCATGTACGCACATACACGAATGATGTGTCTTTCAAAAGAAACCAATGTTCGGATACCAATCAATATGTTCTCTATTATCACGAACAAAAGACTATGAACAAATGAAAGAGACAAAAAATGTTAAAAACATCAAACACTATGTCTTTTCACTTACACACACACACATACAAACAACACACGCAAATGCACACACACAAACACACACACACATACAAACAACACACGCAAATGCACACACACACACAAAATACAATAGTCCTGGGTATGACGATAAACTACATCCGGGTCCTGGATATGATGATAAACTACATCCGGGTCCTGGGTATGATGATAAACTACATCCGGGTCCTGGGTATGATGATAAACTACATCTAACATTAAGGTCACTGATCAGGAGGTTTTGAGGAACGCGGAACTACCTCTTAATTGCTGGTGTTTCCAGGTCCACCCTGACCAGGAGTGGCAGCACCTGTCAGGGTCCCAGCTATGGGCAAAAAATTACCCCCTCCCAAAGGACTCAAAACACTATGGAAGTATAAAAATAGGTTTTAATAGCAGCAATACTTTTTTTGAAAAGATTTTTACTTGTAATACTTTTTTGAAAAAAAGAATATTACCAGCAATAGATTTTTGAAAGAAAGAAAAATATTAACATCAATACATTTTTGAATGAAAAAAATTATTACCAACAATACATTTTTGAAAGATAAAAATATTGCCAGCAATACATTTTTTAATGAAAAAATATTACCAGCAATAGATTTTTGAAAGAAAAAATATTACAGCAATACATTTTTGAAAAAAAAATAATACCAGCAATAGATTTCTGGAAAAAAAAAACATTACACACAATAAAAATCTTGTCGGCATTACTTAATCTATTGAGGTAGATATGACGTAAAAACAAAAACAAAAAAGAAACAATATATGCTGAGATAGATAGATAGATAGATAGATAGATAGATAGATAGATAGATAGATAACCAGCAATAAAAATCTTGTCGACATTAAAAAACCTATTGAGGTAGATATGCCGTAAAACAAATCAAACCAAACCAGAAATGCAAACACACACACACACAAACCTGAACGTACAAACAACACACACACACAAACAAAACACATTCACACAAACACGCACACAAACGCAACACACGCACAAACAAAATACATACACAAACACACGCACATATGCACAAGCACACACAAACACGCACACGCAAACACATGCATAAACACACACAAAAACATACACTTGTGTATTTATACCCTCACTAAAGATGTTGGAATACTAGTTGGTTATTTTTATCCTTCCAGAAAATACATAATACCTACTGCTAGGCTTATGTTTACAAGAGTTAGGATCAGACCAAGAATGGACTTTTGTCGCCATATCTTGTCTGGTGCTGCCCAGTATTCACTGTACAGCCTTGTGGGTGATTAGTAATTTTCATACCTATTTTCTCAAAGCATCAAACGTCTGTTAGGTCAAAAGCTCACTTGCAGACCTCGTACATTCATATTGCTCAAGACGAAAAAAGAACGGTTCGTTCATTGTATTGTTGCAGAAAATAACAAAATCCTGCTGCCCTGCTCTATCTTTAAAAGAGTCAGATCAGAGACCAAGAATGGAATATTGCTGCCATATCTATATGCTCGTGCTCTCAAACCTCACTGTCCCGTCTCCATCGGTTATCGGCCTTGTGAGTGATGAATCAGTTTCAACCTTGCTACTCTTTTCCCCACAGACGAACCGTTGTTTAATCTCTATCACTATTACCTTGACAAATGTTCAAACGAGCTACATTCCATAGTTTCATCAGTTCAGACCTTCACAACTCTGACTCGCCATAACACTTACGCGGGCTTAACTTTTTAAACGAAATATTGTCATTTATTAATAATTTTTAAATCGTATTTCTTTTATCATATTTCAGTGGATTTTTATTAAACCAATCATTATATGAGTTATATTATCTCAAACTAAATATTGTCAATTACTGTTAATTTTTTTTTAATCTTATTTCGGTAGGATTTTATTTCACCAATTGTTTGAGATTTTTTCTTAGCTGGTGTATTGCCACTTACCAATTTTTGACAGGCATGTTCTCAGTGGATTCAATTTTAACTATCTTTTACAGATAGTTGAAACTATATGAAATTAAAAGACAACCATCTTTATGGATTGTGGGTTACGATATAATGTGAATTATTTATGAATATACCTGTATCAATGTATTATTGACAGGTGTGTAATTGTCTCTTTTTCTAGTCAGTGTACACACAATTTTACATTCTTAGAACGAGTTCTGACGCGTGAAGAGTGATAACCGATTAGCTCATTAGGCAAACATGGACCTACGTGCTCGCAAAAAAAAAAACAAAAAAAAAAAAACACCGAAGTGTTTAAAAGGACACCTCTTTTAATTTGACTACCTTCACTCTTCGGCAATGTGTATTGTTTTACAAAGCAATGACTAAAATTTCAATAAAAACCTAAACATATGAAAGTGAATTTATATATATTTTTGTTCTTAAGAATTTGCCCCCAAAATATTAAACATTATTTCTTAGATTGTTTATTTACATGAATAATATCTTATTGTTATATGTATAGCTTTACATTATAATATTTTCTTATATATATAGCTATCCAATCCCTATTGCAGACGCTTGCTCAGGCGCATTTTTGTTTATTCAACTCCCACAGAGCCCATCTATGGTTTATAATGTAACTATAACGAGCAGACCTTAGTTACAGTTTCTGGGAAATAGCGTGTTATCTAGCGTGATCAACAATTTGAACAAGCCCTCGTCTACCGAATTTTATTCACAAGGCTTGGCATGGTTTTCAGGCATTTTCTAAAGGTGACAAATTGACGATGGTGAGATTCGAACCCGGGTCTCATTTGTCAGAATGCGAACATTCTAACCACTCGGCCTGGTGAACATTAATGGGTATGTCCCTATCCTCATGAATACGTTGGGCACTATTGTCAATATATGCTGTCAAAGTAATTTACCTACTTCACGGCGCTGGCGAGTATTGTATTTTGTTGATGTTATAAACATTACCATTTCACTTCCAACCTCCGTTTTGGCTATTCCTCATTCAGTCACCCCTTCTAGGTTACAACAATATTATATTTACAACATTCTAAAAAATTGATACAATTATAACTAATGGAATGCACTATTTTTAATTTTATCAATTTTTAAAGAAATATGAAAACATTTTTTATTCATAAATTTATAAAAATTTACTAAATTATTAAAATAGGTAACCCGACTACACATAAATCATTATTTACCATTTTACAAAGTTTGTATCGATTGACACTTAGCTGATGTTTTGCTAACCATGCCAATAAACACTATAATGAATAAATAGTGTGAATAAACAATGTAATAAGTAATCTTTATTATTTTATTGTTAATTCAAAAGAACAAAGAAAATGTAGAAATTCACTTTGATGAATTATGAAATTTTTTAATATATTTTCTGTTCCGTTTTTTAAATAAACATTATTAATTACATTTACCGGTCGGAATGTTCGAGAAATTTTGTAGAAAATATGTGTTCTCCGATAGGAATAGAACGTGTCTCCTATACGGAACCGTCAAGTGATCTGACGTGCAATACCACTCAGCTACAGAGAAGCGCCCGGCTATCAAAGTTCAAATTACTGTTTATAAACAACAAATCTTTGGCGATCTTTCACGAACGACCAAATTGGCTAACTAAACGCAAACGTTTATTTCAATTATGCCTGTTTTTATTGCTTTAAAATTTAAATTTTAAATATTTAAAAGCCATTTTTCACAACTATGCATTAATTGGCAAGCCATCAACTAATTTTAATCATACTTTTTTTTTTTTGCTCATGAAAGCCAGTAACAAATATGAACACTTTGCTTGAAGTTTTCTTTTACCCTATATCCTCAAGTATAGTTCGAATTTTTATGATCAAGTTTTTACGCCCAAAAAATAGGCGCTTGCACTAGACAACATTTTTTTTTTATGAAGATATAAAATATAACACATTGTCAGTGACTCTTTGTACTATACAGATTTAATATTTTCCCGAGGGATTAAGATTAACGCAAAATAATTCAGGGGTCTCACTGAACACGATGTAGGACTATATACGATTATATACGGTAAAGACAATTCAAGATCATGCCACTCTTTTTTTTATAATTCTTTTATCATTCACACAAATCTTTTTTATAAAACAAATATATTTTAATATATATATTTTTTTACATTTTGTAAATAATCATTATTTGTTGTGTATGAACAATTTATGTCACCAATGATTTTTTCAATTTTATTTTAAGTAAAAATCTACTCTTGTAAAAATGATTCATTAATGTCTGTTTTGAATGAATTTACTTGTAGTACGTAAAGATTCTATATATATATATATATATATATATATATATATATATATATATAGTCTGTATGTGGATGACATATATATATATATATATATATATATATATATATATATATATATATATTGTCATCCACAGAGACATTGTTTCGTTGTATCACAGTTCATCAGTGTGGCTAGATATCCGATTGCCTCAAGAAGCTGGGATCGAAACCTGGCTAATGCCAGCTTTTCCCCCTGAATTTTAACCCGCGAATTCCTGTCGCATCATATATACGGGGTCTGATCAAAAAGTATCGGGACTGTTGTTATTGTAAAGGGGCTAAAGTACCCATTGCCCAGATTGCTCTTGACCTCGCACATACACACTACATTATAACGTTCTCGTTCACTTTCATTGAATTTGGAAGGAAAGTGCGTAGAGAGTGGTCATCTCCTCCAGACAACAGTGCATCTGTGACCATAAAGTGTGCAGCTGTTTCTGGCTAATCGTAATATTCCCCTATATATATATATATATATATATATATATATATATATATATATATATTTATATATATATATATATATATATATATATATATATATATGTGTGTGTGTGTGTGTGTGTATATATATATATATATATATATATACACACACACACACAGTGTGTATTATGTTTCTTGGTCTGCTGATTCGAGGGATGTAAATAATTTTGTATTAAAATTTTCCGAATATGCAGGGATAATACACAATGTTTAAAATAAAAAATGGGGCGTCAATTTTAAATATGAGTATCCATTATAACAAAGTTTGAAGTGACTATATATATATATATATATATATATATATATATAGAGAGAGAGAGAGAGAGAGAGAGAGAGAGAGAGCGATCGAGAGAGAGAGCGATCGAAGAGAGAGCGATCGAAGAGAGAGAGCGATCGAGAGAGGGGGATGGAGAGACAGTGAGGAGAGAGACAGAAATGGGTAGGATAAAAAAAACCTGCGGAGTGTTGTTTTCGAACATGCTGTCAATCAGTTCCATCTATTCGACTCTTCCAATTTAATCAAATCATTTGTGCGTGTCGTCTGGCTGACTGGAAGCACCTTTTCTTTTGTCGGACATTTCGATTCCTAAAGCCATTGATAGTAATTTCACTGTTTAGAAATGAAACAAAACTGCCGACTCGAACAAGTGTAACCACTAAACCACTTGGACGGGATGATAACTTTTCAGCACCTACACATAAAAATTACCAATCTCATCTGATCTATGATGTCATTTTCTAAAACATATATAAATTGTATATTTTTCTGAAATAAAATTACCTTTTTAGAAGGAAACCGGCTTTTCTGTTTTGATTTAACATTTTTTCCGTATTTTTTTTAAAATTTTTAATCAATTCCCGCCAAGGATAATGCCACTAAGACAATTTTTTGCTTTGACAACAAACTCAGTTATGTCCCATGCGTGATATATGCTTAGGCGATCATGTATTTTTCGCTACATGACTGACGAGGCAGATTTTTTCCTGCAGTATGTTGCCATTTCTTTCTGCAGTAGACCAGTTGCCATACAAGGCTATAGAACCCGGTCTGCCCTGTTATTTACCCATAGCTGGGGAGAGAAGAGGATTCATACCTTTCCCAAGGGTATTAGCACGTAAGTGAACTTAATGGATTCGACTGGAATTCGAACTCGGCTCTCTGATTCCTCAATCCGAGCCGCTATCTATTACTCCACCGTGCCTCCTCGGCAACAAACTACCACTTCTTATAAGAAAAAAAAAATAATAGAAAAACTCATTCAGAATTCCGTCTTAATTTCTGTGCATGTGGGGCCTAGACAAAATGCGAGGTGTGCGATAAATATAAAAGATAGGATCCCCAGACGAGTTTATGTCGAAGGGCAGAGTCTCGTCTCGGGAAACAGCTACCAGACCCCGTTTTAAATGGATTCTACGGGGAATTTTTGGCTGAGCCTATGGGCTCGGATACCCCCACCCATTAAATTCGGCCTTGTGCCACATATGACAGCGTGGGGCTGTTGGTAAATATCGTCTTCAGCTGGGCTAGTTAAGCTCTCTGCCTCCGAGCAGAGAGCATCCACAGACGAGGCTATTTCGAAGGACAGGGTCTCGTCTCTGGAAACACCAACCCGACCCCGTTTTATACGGGGTCTACAAGGAATCTTTGGCTGAGCCTAGGGACGCGGGGACCCCACATTAAATTCTGCCTTGTACCACATCTGACTGTGGGGCAGTTTGTAGATACCGTCTGCAGTTGCAGATTCGGCTCCAGCTATGCTGGTTAAGCTCTCCGCCTTCGGGCAGAGAGCATCCTCAGATGAGGCTATGTCGAAGAGCAAAGTCTTGTCTCGGCCCCGTTTTATACGAGGTCTACGGGGAATTTTGTCCTAGCCTACAGGCTCGGATACCCCACATTAAATGCGGCCTTGTGCCACATCTGACCGCGTGAAGGGGCAGCTATCCTGCAGTTAGATATTTATTGTGGAATTCACTTGACTCACTTCTAGCAGTGGATTATTTCGTCCACGTGCCGCTGGCGAATCTTATATGTGTTGTTCTTGTTCTAAGTATTATCATTCATTACCAACCTTCGTTTGATTATTCTATTCAGTAACCTTACCTAGCTTACAATAATGTAACTCGGCGAGATAATAATAACTTAATCAAGATATTAACATTCCACACTACAATCAAAAGGTTAGGATGGAAGCCCTCGTCAGTAATGAAAAGAGCGATAACAGTTACTGGACTTGAAAATCCTATTTTCCTGAAAAATTGATATATTAAAAAGAGTTTATGAATTAAAACCAAAAGTAGCACTGGCTGCTCGGTCAATAAATGCTGAAATTTTTCCTAATATTTCCATTAGCATTATTAGAGAAGAGAAGAATATATACATTTTGATCATAGGAAGGGAAATAAATTCTACTGAAAAGGTTGTGAAAGTCGCATAACTAAACCCTGGGCTTCCTTGAATCAAATGCATCTAATCTAAAAAAGCTATTCTACCAGATAACCTCAAACGGAGATTCTTTCGAGCCATTGTAGAGGCGATGTTAATCTATGGTGTCACTTCTTGGGCATCAACTAAAACTCTAAAGTGTAAACTTGATGGAACTTACAACTCGGATGCCGAAAGTTATAATTAACATTTCTTGGAAACAAATCCAACTAAATCACAGCTCTATAGATCCATCCCTGATATTTCTACAATCTTACGCGAACACAGATTGCGCTTTCCAAGACACTGCTGACGAGTAAAACAAGAACTCGCTAGTGATCTGCCGCTCTGGACACCTAACCATGGAGCAAGACAGGTTGGTCGCCCAGCAACCACAGGATACAGAATGCTACCCTAATTACCTTCCGACCTTGATGCAGAACCGTGATGGTTGGCGTGGTAGACTAATAAATGTCCCCGATAACTCAACCGAATATATTTCAGCATAGTCCAATGAAGTAAAGTAACTCGAGATGCACTCTCTGCCCGTCAATGAATGCCGAATTTTTCCTGATTTTGGAAAGATTTATTAATGTAGCAGAAAGAATAATTCCTACTCAATTCAACAATCATTGATTTTCCTTGACTTAATACAGTAAACGTTGAACATAATGGAAATCAAAACAAAAAACAGAAAGACCCGTTTGCCGCCATAGTTACCCTTCGACAATGTGTCATGATTTCACAAACGGAAATTCTTTCGAGCAATTGTAGAAGCGATTGTATCATTGTTTGAATATCAATTGTATCATTGTTTGAGAGAAAATCCAACTAAATCACAAATGGACATATAAATTACGCGAACGCAGAATGCACCTTTGATGGAACCTCTTGGACTTATAGCGATGGAATAAGACGGGTTGGTCGCCAAACACCAACCTCGATTGACCAGCTTAAGCTATGTTATGACACACAGAATGCCTCCTAATGACCTTCCGACTTTGATCAACACCAGCGAATGGCCTTGATATGCATATGAGTGCTGTAAAGGTATCATTTCAGGCTCTAAACTGGGAACCTCCACTCGAATGCTGAGAGAGCTGTAAATCCATCCCATGGATAAATCACAGCTCTATGGACCCATCCCTTGATATTTCTACAATCTTACGCGAACGCAGAAATGCTGGACACCTTGCTGGACACTGCCATGGAATAAGATGGATCGACGCACAACTTAGATCGACCAGGGATCTGAATAGCTTGGTTCTTTAGACTTCTGGACTTATACTGCCACTCGTTAGTCATGTATCGAAAGATACATGATCGCCGAAATGTATCAGGTTTAGCAATTAACTGACTGACTGAAAAGCAACGTCCAATGGTTGGTGCGCTGAACAAACTAGAACCTTAAACCTAGGTTTGATTGACCTGAGAGCTATGTAACATATGGATACAACATCCAGAATGGGCCCGTCCGATATTTCTACAATGACGCAGGACACTTCCAAGACCCCTTTGATTTATCCATTTAATTTTAACATCTGATATAGCCCTGCGCCCTCTGCATTTTAATGGCCTTTGATTTTATGGGAGTTTTTGTCACTTATAAATTATTGATGGAACCTCCACTCAGATGCTGAGATTATTCATCCCTTGGAGACATCATCCAACTAAATCACAGGATGGCGTAAAGACTCTAAATATAGAACCGAATATACATCATAGTCCAACGAAGAATGCTCGAGAGAGTCTGTCTATGAATTCGAACATCCTTTATTTTGGAAATATTTATTATGTAGCAGAAAGCAATCAGCAATCATTGATTTTCCTTGAATTATACAGTAAACGTTTAACAAAAGAAAATGGACCCATCCTTTTGATCATGATCAAAAGATTTCATTTTAAACCGTTTATGTAGACATTTCTTTTAATCAATTAACCCCGGGAGGAAATAAGACGTAAAAAAATGAAAGAGAATAAAAACAAAAGCTATAGAAAGAACTGGAAACTCAATCCTAAACAGGGACAAAAACTGCTGGCCAGATGATAGGCGAACCATCTACGCCTATTAAGGAGAAAAAATAAACATATAAATAAATACTCGCCTGATGAGGTATTGTAACTATTTTACGGATTTACATTGTTCTTCATTTTACAACTGGACGTCTTATAGCCAATGGAATAAAAGATTGTGTGTGTGTGTGTGTGTGTGTGTGTGTGTGTGTGTGTGTGTGTGTGTGTGTGGTGTGTGTGTGCGTTTATATATTGGAATTTTTACCAACTTCTAGGATTGACCAGCTATGGTTCCAACAGCGCCAAAAATTGAGAAAAGAAAACACAATTGTTTTGCACGAAATCAATTTGAAAACACAATTAAGAGGCATGAATGAAAGGGGGCATATCGGTTCTTTATTATAAAACCCAGGTTGTGTGTGTGTGTGTGTGTGTGTGTGTGTGTGTGTGTGTGTGTGTGTGTGTTCGTTTTATATATGGGACCATTTTTCTCTCGCCGGAATACTTTTTCTTTTAATTCAGAACCTTTAAAAATTCCATTTGCCGAATATTCAATCGATGACTCCATAACGATTCGTTAGTCTGAGTTTGGGTTTGACGAATTTGTAAAAAAAAAAAAACTTTTTAAGAGTCAATAAACAATAATCTTTGTCAATTTTATTTTTCAGTCTTTATGATGGTGGAACTTGTGTTATCAAGGCTCTTTATTAAATGAAATTACAATTTCAAGTTCAGGCGGAGACTTTAGAAGTATAGAATTGAAAGGATGAGAAACCCAATTTGTTTTATAGTATATATTATTACATTAAAAAAGAATGATGGATTTAATCTTATTTAAATTCAGTTTTAAGATAAGTTGTAATGACGAATACATCATCCTAACTAAACGTTCCTTTAATGTATCATAAGAGTCGATGAAAAGTTGGTTTGTACAATATTCGCCAGTGGATTGAACATAAATTGAGCTCCCTGTAAGAAAGAACCATATTTAGAAAATGCTGAAACACTAAATGCATATTTATACGTCCATCAACATATCCATAAACGTTTGGTCAGAAAGCATCCAGCATGTCAACACAAGATGCATGAAGCAAGAATACAACAAAAAGCTAGAACTTAACATCCTCATTTGGATACAAGCCTTCTTCATCCGAAAGTAAATTACAGCATGTCTATGGGACCGTCCCCTCTCCGAATTCTCCACCGCTAACCAGGATTGAACTTAAACATTTGGGTCCTATTGAACTAACGCTTTTATCAATTGTGGTTAAGGCTGGATTGGAGAGGGAATTAACAGGAGATAATTTTAGACATCCATTAGACATGGCACGTGGAACTAGAACAGTTTCTAGCAAGCGAAATAAAGGGTTGGCGACATTCCAACCACCTTGAAGAAGCCGGAGAACGGCCGAAACTTGTGATAAATATGGCAATAAAATGGGGGATGATAATCGAAAATGTAAATAGTCTACATATATCTCAGAAATATAGACAACATACCAATACCAACACACATATATACCAACACACCATATTTAGTTGAACTTGCACCAACTGATTGTTGCATTTTTAGACCGGTGAAAAACGTTTCGATGGTGAAGTCAGGAATCTCCTGAGAATGAAATTTCGAAAACTCGCTTCCCCACATCAAAACCTGAGTATCGAAGGTATCAAACCCTGATAAGGAAAAAAAAAAAAAAAAAAAGAATTTCAAATAATGTATAAAAATAAATAAAATGTAACTGTATTTTATTTTTTGAAGGATAAAGCTGATAAACCAAACCTAAACGCCTTTCCGAAATTATTTTTTTTTTAACTCGTTCACTAAATATGATCATAAAAAACAAAAGAAAACTCAAAATAAACTTGGATTCCTCGGTACAACGACTTTACACTGCACTGTTTATTTGGCAGAGCAGACATGTTTTGGAACAGAACTGAACTGCAAAATCGTGATTCTCTTCACAAAACGTCGGTGAATTCTGAATGAAAGCTTCACAGCCATCAGTAAAATCTTCGCACACTGTAAAAAAAAAAGAAGTTTATTTATTAACACCAAATTAAACTGGTCTCAAACAAAAATTAACAAGACCTTATCAATGATATATAACAGTGAATAGAGTCTACAGATATATTTACTCCAACATTTAAAAAAAAAAAAAACAATTTCACCCCAGGGAAGATAACAATGCCACTAAGACGCAGGGGATTACTGAGTGTAGAATATAATGTAATACTAGCTTGAAAACCGCCTTATTGGGTGGCATTTAAGCTAGCTCCTGCGGAAGGTACTGTACTGGGCTTCCTTCACAATAGGTAGGGGTCGGAATAGATGCGATAGACAACAATAAATATACAGAAGAACTCAAAAATCTATCGCTTCATTTAAGTATTGCATTAATATTTAACTTTTAATAGTTTACCTTTTAAAGGTTCAACGATATTTCTTTTGCCACCACTTAATTTAAGGATAATTTGATGTATGTAGTTCCTAACTTTCTGTACAAACAATTATTTTTATTTCATGGGTGATTTTTGAGTTTCGATTATCCCCAAATTTATTTTCAAGCTACAAAAATTAGTATCGGACACAAAAATTCGTCACATAAAATCACGTAAAAAATCGCCGAAAACAATCGTAAATCACCATGCTGATAACAAATATGGCGCCAGTTTGTTTACATTGCGCAGGTCAGTACACAAATTTCACTGATTGCGCAGGGCAGTGTTGCCAACATTGTGTGAAAATTTTGTGTGAATTGATTGGACGGTTTTTGAAATATTAGAAAAAAAGTTATCTCGATAATAATCGATTGGCACAAGTTATCTCGATAATAATCGATTGTCACGCAGTGTATATATATATGTGTTCGTATGTGTGTGTGTGTGTGTGTGTGTGTGTGTGTATTGGAAAGTGCCTAAAAACCATACTATGGGTTGACCCTAGCGTTGTGAATGAAATTGAGTCGACGCAACAGATGGGGCCGTCGAAAGCTGTGCTAGCACGAAGTCGCAAGTCATCGTGACCGAGGGTTTGAGTGTGCCGGTGTTGTTCCTATTGTTGATCATTCTAGATAATACGCTCTCTCCCAGAAACTGTAACTAAGGTCTGCCGGACATAGTCGCAGTGGTTGTTGAACAAACACAAATGTGCCTGAGCGAGAATCTGAAATAGTGATTGTCTAGCCGCCTTAGTAGACGAATACGCCATCTATTATATTATTATTTAAACTGAAAGAATTCTTTCAAATAAGTGCTGTCTATCGTTTTTATGAAGTTTTTCAAGTTTCCGAATAAATTGTTCTATATAATTTTCAAATTCCAGAATTTATACTCTACCATTATTTCCATGGCATATGTTTTGACAAGCTAATTTCCTTAGTCCCACTACCCCTGATCTTTACAACTGGGACCCACCTACACAAGTATGAATCATCCCCATTCCCTTCGTATTTCATTAGTAAAAATAAGTTACATGAGAACAACTTCTTCCCAAGAACTGCTGTTTTGTGGAACAAACGCTCAGCATGAGGTTTTCCCATCTTGACCTCGGCAAGTCAAGGGTTAATCGTTATCTTTCCTACATAATCCTTCACTTCTTGTCTTTTCTTACGCATAAATTTATACCCGTGAGGTATGAACTGGTTTAGCCTAACTTAAACCTCTGGTATGAATATTATTTTTTTTAACTTGAAAGTTATGTGAGGGCCCCAGGCAACCAAATGATAATAATGGTTGAAATGAACACTGTCAACAATTATAAACATGTTTCTAAAAAGGAAATAATTTTGATCAATTAATCTATGTCGTTGGGTGAAATTAAAAAAAAACATTTTTCTAGAGTGTACATATTTTTCATCATAAAATATTAGGTTGTCCCAAAAGTTCGTAAACACTTGCGAAAAATTGAATTTTTATGCCACCCAGTCCAGCACAATCGAGACAAGCGATGGGTTCAGAAAGGGCAAGAGACACCGTCGGTTCCAAAACATGATCGATTCGGCAAGAAAGTCATGTTGTGCGTTTGGTGGAACTTTGAAGGAATCGTGCATTTTGAGTTGGTTCCGAATGGTCGTGCCATCAGTGCTGAACTTTACTGTCAGCAGCTGGAGCGGGTCTACGAAAAGTTGAAGCAAAAGTACCCGGCTCTGATCAACTGAAAGCGCGCTTTGATGCAGCAGGACAATGCCAAGCCACACACCACCAGGAAGACCAAAGACAAGTTTGAAGAGCTGGACGTGCTCCATCAGATTACGGCCTTTTCCGCTCAATGCAACACTTTCTGAAGGGCCGCCGATTCGACTCGTTTGATGAAGTCGAGGAAGCGTGTCAAGAATTCTTTGATTCGAAGCCGGCTGAATGGTACTTTCACCAGATCCGGAAGCTTGCAGATCGATGGCAGAAAGTCTTGGAAAATGATGGTCTTTATTTTGAGGAATAATTTTTGTTGTTTTTGTTATTACTTAGCGAGTAAAATTTCAATTTTTGCAAGTGTTTACGAACTTTTGGGACAACCTAATATATTTATTTCTTGGCCTTTGTCAAGCACAGTGCTGCAGTATTGATAGGGCGCTAAATAATATATACGTTATTACATTGGAGGCTTATGGCCATATCACGTTGAAACACCCGTTCCCGTACGATCACCGAAGTTAACGTCGATCCTTGTTAGTACATAGGTGGATCACTTCGGGATACCAGGTGCTGTTAGCTTGGATGTGCGGGTGGTGTAATGAATAATGGCTTGGAATTGTTAATCGGAGAGCTGAGTTCCAATTCCAGTTGCGTTCGTTTTAGTCACTTACGCGTAAATACCAAAGTTATGACGCCATGATAAACCAAAATAAACCATTAATCAATTTCCGCCCAAGCAAGGCAGGAAAGCCACTAAGACACAAGAGGGTCACTGGGTGTGGAAGAATTAGGAACAGAAACATTACTAATGAGCTGTAGAAAAGAGTAATCATGTAGATGGCAACTGATATTGTAATTAAATTTTTTGGCGATTAAAGTTGCCTGGAAAACATGGAACCGGAATGGACTTCCACCAGTGAGAATTGCGAGAAAATAAACAGTTAGCATAGAACTTGCAGCTACATCTAGCCAACTCATCTGAAAATTCATACGAACTCAATGCTAGTCTAGTACTGTGATTAATTTTTTTTTAAAAATTAGGTACCATTGGAAAGAGCGATATTTATTTTCACTTCAGTACAGAAAATGCGGCACAAGGCTAAAAATGGGGAATGGGGAAAAGAACGGTCTTGTTCTGTCGTAATATAAAACTTAGGTAGCCACAAATACTGGCCAAAACATGCCACAATATTGCTAACACCAAAACAACAGATTCTTACTGACCTTTCTTACTACATACACCATAATACCTCATTGTCTCTATGAAAGTCCTAACTAGTCCCCATATGTACAATTCATTGACCTTGGGGGAAATAAAACAACAATTTAAAAACTAACCCTAGTAAGTATTTACAATGTTGTGGATTCCGAGATGAATTCGGTCTCCAATGAAGAACAAACGCAATAATTAAATATAAGAAATAAAATGTATTTACACAATCGTACAAAGGGTAATACTGTTAGTAA